>CACSLK010027773.1:9526712-9543749 GCA_902706635.1 Striga hermonthica
CCGCTCACTTCGCTCGGTCGCTCCGCTTCCCTCGCTACGTTCGCTCCGTTACGCTCGCAGGCATCAGCCTGCCCTCTTCCTTTGTCAATATATGAGCCATACCAACATTATTCTATATCAATTAAAGAATATTAGATTTCTTTTTAATATCTTGACATTCTAGTTGAAAACATAGATTTTTTAAATAAAGTTCGTAAATATAAGCTATTTTTGTGTCACCACAACATAGAAGATTATTGTGCTTTTTTGTGTCAAACATTTCTTTTTGGTAATCCGAAGTAAACGAATCGTATTCATTATGCTTAAGAGAAGAGCATTTCAACATGGAGTCATTTTCTTGGTTACAATGATTGTGATAAAAAAAATTCTATGTAGCAATCGGGTTGTTTTCTTATGGAATCATGTATAACTTAATATATTGACTATCTAAATTATATTTATTGTAGGACACGTGTCAATACACTATTGGTGAATAAGTATAGATTGTTCCATAAGCCGAGTCATCCGATGGCTCCATAGCAAAACTGTGATTGCGATAGCTTAAATGTTTTACATATTTATTTTGTTTTAATTAATGAAGTCAAAGTAATCACAACCTAAACTAGAAAATCAAAATTCATCATTGTAATATAGATAGAAAATGAAGATGTACTGATGTAGGCACCTTTTTAATGGATATTGATCTAAGATTGCTGTATTGAACATTGGTGCTGTAAGAACGGGTTGCAGCCGTCGACAAAATGAATAGACGGGTCGATCCACCTTTCAACAGGTTGCAGAATTCCCGTTCAAAAGATGGAGACAATATTATTTATATATCGCTACAAGAAATCTGCCAAAATGTGAGGACAAAAATTTTCACCAAAGCGTAAATCTTCGTCATTCTTAGTTTTTGGTGACGAATTTCTTGCATCACACATGATCTTCATATAAGTTTTGTGGTAATTTGTATAAATGCTAGAATGTCGTCACTAATTGTTTATATTTTCGTTAACGATAACTGCATTCGTCACCATAGTAAAATATGTATCGTGATGAATAAATCGTCACTTTATAAATTATTGTACGTATGATATTGTGTTTCGTAACCAACAGTGTACCTTTTAGCTACGAATAATGGTTCGTCTCCATATTAAAATACTTATCAAGGCGAATATTTTCGTCATCGTATGTGTATTTTATTTCGTCGCACTCGATTCTATTTTCGTAACTAATTATGTGCATTTCCACGACGAATAATAATTCGTCACCTAGTTAAAATACGTAACTAATAATTCATCGCATTCTATTGTGTTTCGTCGCTGGTTTTGTATATTTCCACGACGAACATTGTTTCGTCACCTTATTAAAATATTTATCCTGACGAATATATTGTTGTCACATTATACTATGTATCGTTATTAATAAATTATATTTTCATAATTGTTTTTGGACCGTCACCATATTAAAATGCTTAAAATTGTAGATTAAAACGTCACTAAATGAGTCATCGTGCAATACTATACTTATAAATACAATTATACAAATATATGTTTCATCACCAATGCATTAAAATTTGGTGACGAATATGATTTGTCATTATATTTATAGTTACAAAATAATTTATTTCAATAACTGAATAAAAAATACGATAAAACATTTCATCATATTATATATGCATTTTTTAGACGGGCTGCTGAAGGAACTTAGGCTGATTGGCCGGCGAAGGTGTTGGAGCGACAGCAGACGGCAAACGTGAGCGCAAAACGGCGACGCAGTTCTTCCCTTTTTTATTTATTTTTTCTATTTTTTCCTTCCTTTCGCGTCCGTCTTTGGTTTGATAAACTTATGGTCCATTTTATCTATTTTTTATTTTATTATTATTATTATTATTTTTGCAAATATTATAGTCCAATTTTAATATTGTGTTTTAGATTTAATTTTTTTTGGTTAATCTTTTTTTTTTTATTTATTTGGTTTAACTTTTAGTTTTAATTAGCTGATTTTTTCTTTTGGAAATAATTGGGTTTTCAATTTTTTAATGAAAATACAAACATTAAATAAAAATGACATGAAATTTATTAGGTGTTATTTTCATTTTTTACTTTATTTTTTATTTTTTTATCCAATTGTATGTGCCCCGTGGCAGTGAGAGTGACACATCACACTAGAAAAGATGAAAATGGACTTGATTAGGCATCATGTCAAGTTCTTTATCCAGTGGCGGATAAAAAAGGACCAAAATTGATGAAATCAACAAATAATTGAACCTAGATTGAAAGTGGTCAATAACGGGATGAGTTTTGGACATTGGCCAAATTAGATGACCAATTTTAATTTTTTGCCTAGAGGACTTGTACTATATAAAATGTTTAGTATATTGATAAATTGGATTGATTATGGATTTCATTATATAACTTTGACCTAACCATTAAGTACGACACAACCTTTAAGTACGTAGTGGTGAGAACGACGAAACCTGGAGGCCCATAGGGAAAGACGTGACAAAAAGAAAGTAGTACATAAATGAAAGAGATCTAAGAGATAAAGAGGCCTTGATTCAAGTGTCAACGTGCTCGAGAACTCCTCTTGGCTCTTTTTTGCAGGTGATCGGCTTTTTCTCAGGGTCAAAGTATTTTAACTTGCGAGTTCAAGTGTATCCTAAACGCGGTATTGGTATCGTTCGGTTAAGTGGAAAGAGAGAACTAAGGAAAATGTAAGGGTGTCATTGAACTCTAAAAAGTATAAATTATGAAATGTTCACACAATTATGAAACTGAATGTAAATCGTAAACTTAAAGCAAAAATTACAATAATTAAAGCAAAGACGTGCTGCTGCTCATGAATGCTCTTTTTTCTTCACTTTACTTATTATGGAGCCAAGACTTTTTCATCAAGTAATTGCTCTTATCGGTGTTTTTATTTAGCTCCCGTTTATGTTTGTCTACCAAAGGTGTTAACATACAGCTTCAACAAAATATCGCTCGATGAAGCGTAAAA
The DNA here is from genome assembly GCA_902706635.1 of Striga hermonthica. Classification (NCBI taxonomy): domain Eukaryota; kingdom Viridiplantae; phylum Streptophyta; class Magnoliopsida; order Lamiales; family Orobanchaceae; genus Striga; species Striga hermonthica. The sequence goes on from CACSLK010027773.1 coordinate 9,529,692, forward strand.
TTCTGTTTGAACATGGCTTAATAGTATCGAAATTGCAACATACATGACTAAAATTATCACAAAAATTAGAGCTCCGATGTCTTCGGCTTCAACTCAACAATGCGTTGTTTGGGTATTGATTGGAATAAATGAAACAACTTAAATATGTATGTTCAACTCAACTTGGTAATTTCACTTTTTACCTGCATATATGGATTTTCACGAGGCCGGTTACTATGGTCCGCTTTGCATGTGGATCCCAATTTTTACTTGTCAAGTTTAAATTGGGAGACCAATTTTTAACTAAGAAAAAACATTCAAAATAAGTTTTTATTTTATTTTATTTTTTTATTTTTTGACAAAACTGTTATACAGACATCCTAAATTATTTTATAGAATATTTATTATGAAAAACTAACAAATTATTATATTTTCATCAGTATAACAATCACCTAACTCATTCTTACAAAAATTTACACTATGTATATTTTTGACGAAAATAAACAAAACAATTCATCGATTTTCTAGAATGTTATATAGTTTGACAAGTGTGCGACAAATTTAATATTTTTGATGATTTTTTTGTTAGGCAAACAAAAACAAATTAAAAGTGAAGTTTTTCTATTCTTACTCTTGCGATTAATTAGTTCCTATGTATTATTATTAGTTACTATATAGTAAGTATTAGTTTGTATTATCTTAGCTATATTCTCTTACCATAACTAAGCAACATATATTAATGAATCACTACCATGAGTTTTCTTATTCTTGTAGATGAAAAAAAAAAGCATGGCTTATTTAAAGAAGGATGAACTGATCAACTATATGAATATCTCGCATACATAACGAGAAGATCAGAATAAAGCCGTGGAAATTGATGAAGATCTTTGCCAAGATTCAAAGGTTAATAAACTGAGAAACATTGTGCCTGCACGATTATGAATGAAGGTCTTGAGGATTTTCGAACAAATAAGTGGTCTAGTCTGGAAGATAATTGGCTCCATCTGGAAATTCATTGAATACAAGAAAGGATGAAGACGTCTTATCTACGTGAAGATTGTATATTTGATATCACAAAGACTCAGAGAGAAGCTGTTGCAATTACGATTTGTACTGAGTTCATTGTTCAAGATAGTCTCTCAGAGCTTGCGAGAGTTATTTTATATTTTCATAGTTAAGATATTCACCAATTTGGTTTTGTACATGTTCTTACATCACTAAAGAGTTGTTTTAGATACTTATAGATTAAGTACTTTATTAGCTTCAAGGGATGTCAAATAGCTTTCTTAGTCCACGTTGTGGCCAGGAAAGTAATTAGTAGTTCCGGGTATAGTTGTGGTAGGTTTTGGAGGGAATCTTATACTTTTATTTTTTAAACTACACATCATGCGTATGACTGATTTGCTAAAAAAAGTTTAGAGGAGTAGTGAGATGCACCCCGAAGGCTAATTTGTTAATAGTCGTTTGAGAAAATTGCATTTGTAGTCCATGAAGTTAGGCTGTTTCCCATTTTAGTCCACTAACTTAGGCCGATCCAAATTTGGTCCAAAAACTCTCAAAAGTTAGTTAAATCAGTCCAATTGGACTAAAATTGGACTAAAATTGGATTGAAATTGACCAATCAATTGGACTGAAATTGGACTGATTTAACTAACATTTGAGAGTTTTTGGACCAAATTTGGATCGGCCTAAGTTAGTGGACTAAAATGGGAAACAACCTAAGTTTTTGGACTAACTTTTGAGAGTTTTTGGACCAAATTTAGATCGGCCTAAGTTAGTGGACTAAAATGGAAAACAACCTAAGTTACTGGACTAAAATTGCAATTTTCTCATAGTCGTTTCCACTTTTAATTTTTGTATTCAAACACATTTGCGTTACACTACATACTCCCCCACAAATTTTCAATTCATACAAGAGTAGTGTTCTTATTCTAATCATAGGATAAAGATTCAAGGTCCTTTGCATCGGGCACTATGAACCACGACGCAATATCAATCTCGAGCCCTCCGTATCTGATGGATTGAACTACTCGTACTAGAAATTCATGATGATTTTATGTCGGTCCTTGGGTAAGGGGACTTAGTAGATTGTTGAGATTGGTTAGATTATGCCTATGATGGATAAGTCACCCTCAGAGAAGAAGGAATCTACGTCGCTCGCATCTATCGATGAATCCATATATCTGAAGGTTGAAAACCTAAGATACTATGGGTCGACAACAAAAATCTTGGGGAGAAGAATATTTTTGTGAACTTTATGTTATAATGTCGGAGGTCGACCCAAAGTGTCATAAGATGATCATACATGCATGGAAAATTCTCGAACTACAACTCAGAGGTACCAATGCTGTGAAGTCTTTTAAGCTTCCAAGGATCACCACTGAGCTAGATGAAATTCATGTGAAGAAAGACGGAGCCATTGATATGTACTATGCTCGTTTCTGTGACCTTGTAAACCTAGGCGCTATGCTTGGTGACGAGATTTTGGAGACAAGACAAGTGAAAAAATGCATGAGAGCTTTCCCTTAGAGGTTTTATGAGAAAATAACTTCACTTGAGAGTTTTATGAGAATTCAGCCTCTAGGCATTGATGACTTACTTTGAGACCTTCGTACATTTGAAATTAACTATAGGTTTGATATAGTGAGAAACAAAGGCTTGGCGCTGAAGACCAATGTTCCTACACATAGTAAAGAAGAGGATTCTGATGGTGAGTCTCATTATTTTGAAGGAATTGCTAAGAGACCATCTGCTCTTACACGTAATTTCACTCATATAAAAAAAAATCATAAAAAGAAGTTCCAAGGAAAGATACCAGGTAACTTCAGGAAGAAAAACAATCAGCAATATGCTGATTGATGTTCCAACTCATTGTCTTCAAAACTCAATCTGAAATCAGAATATTGATAGACAGTCAGTTGAGCAGCAGTTGTAGATAGTAAATCGAGAAACAATTATAGACTGTTCACTTTTTTACACGCCTTTGTGATGTGTTCTATCATATTAGATGTATGCTTAAGTTGTGACTTGTTTTGTCTTATTAGATGTATGCTTAGGTTGTGATGTGTTTATCACATCAGAGGTATGTTTAGTTCGCAATGTTGCAGTTATAGTCAGTTAGCCGAGCGACAGTGTTATTCAGTCAGTTGCACAACAGTTATAAACAATCAGTTAAGTAGCAGTTATAGGTGGTCAGTTGAGCAACAGTTGTAGAAGTTAGTTGGACAGCAGTTATAGTCGGTCAGTTAAGTAGCAGTTATAGACAATCGGTTCAGTAGCAGCTATAGATAGTTTGCTGATTTAAGTATTTATTGGATGAATGTATAATCCACGATACGTTAGAATAATGTTCATCATAGTATCGTTTCAGCGGATCTAGTAAGTACTTGCATATATGTCGATGTCATGATATGCTATTATATTAGATGTATATTTAGGTGTCGGTTCTGGCGAAGCATCGTTGATTCATTTATGCTCACGCCCCCCACTAACCATTTTTCAGGTGACAGTATCGAGCGTGGAGTGTGAGTCGATGATGTGGTGATGGTCATAGCAAGGATATTTTTTAGTAAACATGTCATGTATATTTGAACATGTTTGAATTGTCATGCTTTTTTGATGCATGCTTGCATTTGCTTCCGCGCTCAGTATTTCAGTATCCAGAATTTCAGTCTATGCGTGCTTAAATCCTGAGATGTTTATGGCGTCTTATTAGAGTAATGAATTATACTCGGTTGCATGCCTAGTAGTTTAAAGATAGTAAAGATTAAAGATATAAGATTAAAGTTGAGTAGCATTCCGCATATTAAAGTTATAGTACTTTTTCGAAAAATTAATAGGAGTTTCTCAAAAATTAAATCAGTGCTTCCATTTATAGCGCGAAAAATTTACTTCGATTTAGTAAGTTTAGACGGGGTGTTACATTTTCAATGCATCAATTAATGAGAAGTTATATGTATAGTTGAACCAATTATAATATGTTATTAATACAAGAACAATAAAAAAAAAGTAAACCAAATATAAAGTGAAATGATGAGTTATCATATTTAACATAACGTTACATATTAAAAAGTGTTCTCAATAAATGTCATCCGCTCATCATTAATAAGTTCATGACGATATATACGGTGAATAAATTACTAACACACTTTAAAAATTAATGATATAAATAATTTATTATAATGTCAAAATTCAAATTGGAGATGCTCCGCGCACACACGACCACTCCTTCTATAGAAATATAAGAAAATTGCAATCTTATAAATATACGCTGGTCTCAAGAACAATAAAAAAAGTAAACCAAATATAAAATGAATTGATGAGTTATCATATTTAACATAATGTTAGATATTAGAAAGTGTTCTCAATAAATGTCATCTGCTCACCATTAAAAAGTTCATGGCAATACATACGGTGAATAAATTACTAACAAAAATTAATGATATAAATGATTTATTATAATGTCAAAATTCATATTGGAGATGCTCCGCGCACACACTACAACTCCTTCTATAAAAATATAACAAAATTGCAATCTTATAAATATATGCTGGTCTCTCTCCTCGAAGGAAAAATCAAAAACCTCCAAATCAACCAAACCCTCCTTCGGTCGAACACCTCGCTTTCCCCCAGCAGGGCCACTCTGGGCCATCTCAGCGGCGGCCGTCACCGGGTCGTACGACCGACTTTTGAAGGCTCGTCAGACTGGCGGCTTCCTCTTCTCTGGTGAGGCAGCAGGTCGCCAAACTGGTTTTTGACTTTTATCTGGTCGCCACGGAGGGTATTTGGCCGACGGTTTCCTAGTGGCTGAGTAGTAGCGAGTTTTTTCGGCGAGCCTGAGACTAAGGGTTGTGGCGTCGATCATCTCTTCTGGCGGTAGTCGGGCTGAGATCGAGCCGTTTTGGTGTCATTCCTTCTTCCAATTCCTCTGCTTTTGGGCCTTTTGGTTGTATCAGCAGAGTCGAGTTGGGGTCGGATCTTGTGTCCTGGGCCTGGGTCGTCGGAGTTGGGATGGTGGAGCTTGTTTTGTTGATCTCTGGTCGCGGGTCTAGGGGTTGTCCATCCGGATAGGACATGGGTTGTCGTCTCGATTCTAGTTAGGCGTTGATTCTACAGTTTCTGGCTTCGTGACTTGGACCGGGTCTCCGTCCATGCGGGTGGCTGCCCGTAGGTGTCCACGTCATTTTGTTCGGTTTGGATTCGCTGTTGTGGGATTGGTTTTATTCTAGTTATCTTTGTGTTTTTGATGTTTTGTTTGTGTTCTGTAGTAAGTGTGTGTCTGTTTTTTTTTTTATCCACTTTTGGAGTGTCTATTATCCCGTTGGAGAATGTGTATTCTTCCGTTGGGGAGTTTGTATTCTTTCGTTGGGAGGTCTTTGTGGGGTTGTAGTGTTGTCTTGTAGAATTTAGGCTACCTTTGGTAGGCCCCCTTTTCGGCTATTGAGCATGTTGTAATTATGTGTTTGGATATACGCTGTTGAGATGACTTGCTCATTTAAAAGGAAATTGGATAATGCGATTATAATATAACCGTCTAACAAATATTCTATAGCGCCATCAGATAGTTTTCTTACGGAGCCATCAATCAGTTAATGTATTGACACATGTTCAAAGTGTATTTATTGTAGAGTACGTGTCAGTACACTATTTGTGAATAACTATTGAGGACTCTATAAACCGAGCCGATGGCTCTATAGCAAAATTGTATAATCTAAATATACTTTCTTCTACACAGATCTTTTTGTTTTGGTGAAACCTGCCAACTCACACTAGCAATTTTGCCAAATGGGTTTTGCCTTTTTTCAGAAAATATCGTGTTGGCATTTCTTCTCGGACTCTCGTGTAAACTCCCCAACCCACCAAAAAGTAGTATTTTTTAGTACATACCTACGCGTGGTCGGAAAGTTTTTTTTGTTTTTTTTAGTCAGCCAGCTATTGGAGCGTTGCCCGTATTAATCCGTTGGTCGACTCGGGTCACACATCTGGCAATGGTGGGTGAGTCTCCCAACAAGGATTTTCTGCATTTACAAAGACTCAAACCCGATACATTAATTAAGCAACATCAAAATGCTTACCACTTGAGCCAACTCCTGTTGGTACTCGGAAAGTTTTTTTATCAACATGTTTATGTATGCATTTATTTATTTAATTATTACCTAACTTTTAATTCGACATTGTTATTACAAGTGTAAGAGAAAAATGAAATTCTGAACAAATAATATAAAAGGAGAGAGAGAGAGAGAGAGAGAGAGAGAGAGAGAGAGAGAGGAGTTGCAGAGGGAAGAGCGCTCCCAGCTGTTGGCCATTTATTGCCTTTGTTCCTAACGAGGAACTTCAGAAGTGCATTTGCATTTCTCTATTTAATTGCACATTTCGTGATGTATTATTCACTCACACATACTCGAGTGAAGAGTGAAGAGATCTTTTAGCTCTTCTGGAAAAACAAAAAAAAAAAAAAGGCCCTTTTGTTTTTTTGGGTTCGTTCTTTCTGTGTTGCTGGGAATTAACTATGGCGGAAGAGATTTCTTTATTCACAAAGGTACATTAAAGGTCGTAGCTTTATTTTGTGGGTTTTTTTTTTCTGATTTTTGAGCTCAAAAATGGAGCAAATAAGCTTGTTACTTAGTGCTGAATTTTGTGGGTTTATCAGTCTGTATAACCTTCTTTCAAGGATTTTTTTTTTTTAGTTCATTAATCCTCTAGTCAGCTTGAAATTTGATTTGAATTCTTCAAAATGGGTAAGCTTGAATGAGTTTAGTGACTATATTACGACTACAGTCCCGTCACGAAATGGTTCCATGAGGGATTTTAGCCTTTAGATTTGTATGCAAGTTAGTTATTATAGATAATCTATGGCTAAAATCTATCACGGGACCATTCCGTGACGGGACTGCAGTCTTTTCCATCACTTAATTTGGGAGGGTTTAGTTTTTTCCTTCTTTCTTCTTCAATACTTTTGCAAGCCATTCTGCCCTCATCAGATTCTTGTTGTTTTCTGTACTTACTCTTGTCAAGAGAAACAATTAACTTTTGCAGACTCTATGCTACTTTGAATCTCATTTTATTGTTGTTTCTTTGTAATTTTTCTAAATTTTTAGTATTATGGTGCCATAGTTTCTGTAAACGGACTATTGATTTCATTTGATTCAAGGAATAAATTGGACAAAAAACTACCTTGAAAGTGAGTGAGGAGAAAGTGAGTGTGAGATTGAATTCTTTGACAGGACATAATAATCATCAAAACTCCCAAGAAATCTTCGGCTTCGTTGAGGATGTTGGTCTTAGTATTCGCAATGGCTTGTGGTGTTTATATCTGTTCTGTCTGCTTGAAGCAAACTAGTGCTCGGACTAGTACTATGCTTGTAAACCTCAAAGTTAGTCAGAAGAGGCATTGTCAAGATGATAACAACATGAATGCATCTCACACTCCCTACTTACACTATCCCAAGCCGACTTCATTCAGCAGGTAATTATTGTTCTACTTTTGTTTGAAGGATGATGAATGAATTGCAAAATTACCCTCGAGTTTTTAGTATATTGCATAACAAACCCTGTCATAATGTGAAAGTACATATACTTAAGGGGTTTCTTAGTTTTCTTGTACAATTGTTCTATGATCCAAACAATATTGTCTTATGGAATCAGGGGTGAATGTGCCTGTAATCCGGTGCGGCTTTTTGCCATTTTGTCGATGCAAAGATCGGGAAGCGGGTGGTTTGAGACCCTTTTGAACAACCACACTAATGTGAGCTCAAATGGCGAGATATTTTCTCACAAGGAGAGGCGGAGCAACTTTTCGACAATTAAGTCAACTATGGATAGAGTTTACAACTTGGATTGGTTCAGTAGTGCCTCAAAGAATGATTGCTCTGCTGCAGTTGGCTTCAAATGGATGCTTAATCAGGTTAGATATGAGCTAAGAATTTGTAGTATGAACTATTGTAAATTTTATTATTGAATTATTTTTTACTTGGTTATAAATAACTCCAAAATATGGTACTTTTATATATAAGAAACACACTCATTGATGCACCACATTGACTTGCTTTTATGCATCATGTTGATTGTTGATTATTGGAACTCGACCAAAATAAAAATTGACTTTAAACTTTTCAAAATGCATTTACCATAATTAATTTAATTTAATAATTCGACACTTTCTCTTAAGCTAAATTAGGTAGACATACTTTTTTTCACAAATATACATACTTTTATTAAAATATGTCATACTTAAAAAATATCATACACAGAAGTATGAAAAAGTATGACATTTGATACTTTAAGTATGTATTTTTGTTTATAGAGTAGTAGCAGTTGACCAGCCTAATGGTTAGTTTACCTCATACAAAAATTTGTAAATTGGAATTAATACCCACGCGATGTATGCAATATGGTATAAAAAGTACTTTATTATAGAAATATTGCCAAATTATATAAAATAGTATGTCAAGTATATTCGACAATATATTTTTATTGTTTACTTTTTTTTTCTTTTACTTTAAGTTTTTTTTTTTGTACTTTATTATTTTCATATATATGTTTGATTATTTACAAGTTTATAAAATATAGTAAATGCCTAAAATTTTAAATGTAATATTTGTATACATTATTACTTACACATTTATAGAAAATTATTTATTTTCTTAATCTTATAATTTAATAAAAATCCATTATTTGTGTATTGTTGGATAATTGATCAAACAAATTTATTTTTATTTTATTATAACTCTAAAAGCATGAAATAATTTGTCTGACAATTAAATTTATATTTTTAGTAACTTTATTTACTTATGAAGCACAACCTTTCGTGATTTTTTTTCTTTATATTTTATTTATAGATTTTCTAGTTTATATTGTTTTATTTATCTTTTTTACATATATAATGAGTTAAATAATATACAATCTACACATTTAGAGATACTATTTCAATGAACGGTGGACAAAACATTTTTTTGACTTGGTGTTTTGCAAATGCAGGGTTTAATGGAACACCACAAGGAAATCCGGGACTATTTTAACACCAAGGGCGTATCCATAATTTTTCTTTTCCGCAGAAATTTGCTCCGCCGGATGGTCTCTGTGCTTGCCAATTCTCATGATCGTTATGCTAAGCTCCTCAACGGAACCCACAAGTCACATGTACACTCGAATGAAGAGGTAAAAAAAGCAAAACACCGAAGAAAATGAATGAATTATATGTGCATACGTATGTTTACGAACATTTTTTCGGTCGAGTTTATTGTAGGCTGATACTCTCTCAAGTTATAAACCGACAATCAATTCAACATCGTTGTTGATGGATTTAAAGCTCATGGAGAAGATGGTTTTCGAGGCTTTGCAGAATTTTAGCAAAACGAGGAACATTGTCCTTTATTATGAAGACCTCGTCAAAAATAGAACCGTGAGTTTCATGTCTGATCACTAACATAATAGTTTGCCAGAAAGTGTCACATGAGCTGATCATAAAATGAAACAGGCAAGTCTTTTTTCTCTTGGAACTTGATGGGTTATATTTACATTTATTTTATTTGAATGTTTTGCAGAGATTGATGGATGCTCTAGATTTTCTAGATTTACCGAAAATGGAGCTAAGTAGTGGGCAGGTGAAGATACACAAAGGAGCATTGTTTGAGCACATACAGAATTGGGAAGATGTAGTCAAGATTCTAAAAGGAACGTCATACGAGAGCTTCCTTCACACTGATTAATCTGTAGGCAGATGCAAATATGAGCAACTAATCTTCTTCTGACATGAGCCGGTTATGTTTTTTGAATTCACCCCTTTTTGATCTTTTAATTGACGCAATGTGATATCTCCATATAGATAACTTCGATTTATGAAGCCATCGACTAAAAGGGAGGCCTAGTTTGTAAACATATTAGAGGTTCTTGAAACAATGGAGTTTGAACGAATTTAGAGGGAAAGTGATGTAGCGGAAAGCGTGAACGAATGGGAAAGATACGAGTAAACGAGATACTCTCTCGTACAACACGTAAAACTCAACAATATCTTTATTTCATTTCAAACTAGTACGAATCCCGTGCGATGCACGGGTAAGAGAAATTCATTAATATTATAAATTGAAAATGCTCATGAAATAATATTTATAAGTTATAAGTATGGAATCAATATTTAAGACAATTTACTTATATAAATTTACTGAAAATGTTATATGAAACTTAAATTGTGCAAAATTACATAAAACGTGTATATTTAAAATTGGCACACAACCCTTACACTGCACATAATTGATAATAAATTATATTATTTTCATTTCAAAATAAGTATCATTTTAAAAATTTTATTCTAAAATTCGATTTGAATACAATGTGATTCCATAAAATAAATATTTTGGTAAATATTTATCATATATTTAAAAATCTATGTGAATAATAGGTATAAATATAAAACTTATATTTTTATTATTTAAAATGAATTTGTTTTTGTACAAAATATCCCAATTTAAAATTTAAGTAATTGAGTATTTCAGTAAATTGTACATAATTGACTATTCTATTTGTGTTCAAATTAATATTGACCCGTAAGAGTGAATAATTATTTATTTGTCTTTTAATTAATTATATACACACACACACACATACACATATCTCGCAAATTTCTAGATTTGTCGTCAGTTATCTTATCGTTCGAATTTATCAACTAATTCTCTAAGATTAAATTATAGATTTTAGATTGTATTAACCAATCTTTGCTCAGAGATTTTTTTTTTTCAAGAGGAATACATACCAATTTGTCGAATTATCATCAATATCTTATGGCAAATTATTATGGAACTCTTCTAAAATTTTCATACAATGTGATTGCATACCACTTTTTTTTTTTTTTTTTTTTTTTTTTTTTAATTTCCAATCGGAAATGTAAAATACTGTAAAACATTGTACATTTAGAATTATTGGTAACAAATATGTTTAGTATTATATGAAAATCAATATCTAGTATTATAATAATTTATACAAATATAATTTAAAACACACATATGTTGTGTATGTGCATATATGTCAACAATCATTTTCTTGAAATAAAAAACTTTAATGTTCAGTTTTTTGCTAATTTTGTATTTAAGATGAAGGAAGCTTCGACCCATATTATTCAAATTGGGTCAGGATATTAGCCAATAGAAATGGACTGACTTTTTATTTTAATTTTTAAAGCCCGTGAGAAATTTCAGCCCATTCTCACACATTAGTTTGATCGAACGGTTGGTGTTAAGACAATGAAATAGACGATTCAGATTGATCTAGATGAGGTATAAAATTAAAAAAATTTCTCTTTGGGCTCATTGTCACCCGATACTGTTTTCACGCCGCAAACCACATCCCCCTTTTCTTCTTCGTGTTTCTCTATCTTCTTTCCAATTTTTGTCCGAAAGTGAGATTTCCAAATAAAATATCATTATTGATTTGGAAACTCGACACCACAGGCTTTCGTTCGTTGATATGTCTGTCATCTCGACGATTAAGGTTTAGATATGTTCGTCAAATTATGAAAAATTATTATTTTTCATTTCTTGACGAACAGATTCATCATTTTCGTATGGATCCATGACATGCTGAGAAAAATACATCAGGTATTAATCAATTAAATTCTATATATACGTGTTGATATATTTTAAAAAATTGTATTGTGAACAATATTCTATTAATTGAACAAATTGAACCTTGTTGATTTTTGTAATTTTGGTCTACAAATGATGTTTGAGTATACTCTCGAGTTCATTGCTTGTAGAAGTTGAGATTGATTTTTGATTAACAGATCTGTACTTGCCTGTGAGATTTTTTTTTTTTTATATTTAGTTTTTATATTTTTAAATTGTAATTTGTCAGTGTTAGTATTTTCATCACTGTTATGTACAATGTTTTTCTGCAAGACTTAAAGTGTCGGACTATAAGAATATTTGTATGTTTAATTTAATGCTTGGATGATAGGAGCAATTCCACTTGAGTAAACATTGAGTACTCTGATGAATATTTTTTGATTTGCATGAGTAACATTGAGTTATATGGTGGATCCCTACGATACAATGAGCTGTTGTAACATTTTAGGAGGACAATAAAGTTGCTACATACTGTAGTAAGGTACGTGATACGATGATATATATGAAAATGTTGACTAATATTAATCATATATTCAACAATCTAACCAATGTTTCAATACATTAGTTATCAAAATTTCACTATGTTCAGCATTATAACACATTTTATATACTTTTTTTTTTGTCTTCGCATGAATTGAGGCATCTAGAATTGATTCTTCTTACAATTATGGTACATATTTACTATAAGTTCATTTGATATCAAGAATAAACAATTAAGAACAACTAATACATTCTAACCAAATGTTTCATGTTTGTTCCCAGGAGAATCATGGATAAGTATCAAGGAACTTGGACGAATACAATGGGCTGTATTATTACATAGCACGACAAAACATGAGCTGTGTTTGATTGGTAAGTGTTTTTTATAAATTATTAACGTTTTTCTATTAAAATTTCAACAATGTTTTACTACCGCAATTTGGTTATGCTTATAGTATAAACTGATCATTACAGATTGATCTCAATCGAACAAATAAATTATTTTGATACAAAACAGAGTACACATGTATATACTTTTTACATATACTAAGATATACACCTATGAACTGAAAAGGTGTTTAATGTACAACTGGAGAACCAATAAGGTTATCGAAATAAAGTCAACATAATTTAATCATGATTCTAGAAAAAAATGTATACATTTCTTACATTAATTTTGTAATTGTGCGAGGTTGAGGATACTATGCAGGAAGGACTATAATATATGAAACAACAACATGGAAGGTGAAACATTCGACAATACAATACAGGTAAATCTCCAAACAAAAAGCCACAAGTAAATCAACCAATTAGGGTGAAAATACCTTGTTCATTGGTGAGATCCGGTTTACTTCTACCATTAGTACTCTTAAGAATGTCAGTTTACTTCTACCATTAGTACTCTTAAGAATGTGTTCAGTCGAACAACAAAATTTTGATTTCGCTTGTTACCTCAATGGGTTTCTCTCTTTAACCTCTTGACTTGCTTGATTAAACCCCATGGCCTGGTCATTGTTGATGAATATGCAAAATTGCTTTCTAATAAAAGTGTGTTTCGTGTGTGTGGATGACAATTTAACTTTATGCGCTGGGACTTTTATAGGGACGTTGATGTATGTTTAATTAGTTAACTAAATCAATTAAGATATTACAGGAGATTTAGATTACAGTTTTTTTTTTTTAATTTGTTGGTTGTAATATGGAAACTCCTGATTTTCTTTCATGAGATCTTTAAGATTTTTTTACTTATTAAATTATCAATTAGAATTTTTGAAATTAATCTTTATCACCTAAATAAATAGATTTTGTTCGTGTTTAGAATAAAAAATCAGCGGATTTTACTTCTAAAACAACGATTTATTAGAAAATATATTGCTTTGTATATTGCAAAGTGATATATGTGCACAAATTAATCAACCGATTTTCATTGATTCAATTGCAGATTTGGTTGTTCTTCACGTGCAAAGGAAATTTTGAAGATCTGTATTTGACCAAATTATGTATAAATAATATTTATTTTTTGTATTGAAGATTTTTATTGTATTTTTGACTGAATTTATTTTGTATAGATTTCACGTGCAAAATTAAAACCATATTCATTCAGCCGCAATGTTGGACCAAGTTTATATTTATACAGATTTTATTTACTTATTTAATTCGTGTATCACCCATATTTAAAAATGATCATACCCGCAATTTTTGACCATATATATTATACAGATTTTGTTTACATTTTCAATTTGAATTTCAAAAGGATGACCGCCAGTTCTAATTTTTTTTTTAAAAAACTTACTAATAAAGGAAAAAATGATTTTTTTGGCGGGATTTCAGTTGCTTTTTAAAGTAAATGTCAAACCTTTTTATATTTATATAGATTCAACTAACTAAAATAATATATGATGGGCCCTTTAAATAAGACTCCAAAACCCTATTCCTAACTTGTCCAACAAGACAAGATCTCTAATAATATTTAATTCCTAATTTA
>CACSLK010027773.1:9560127-9574071 GCA_902706635.1 Striga hermonthica
TGGTATCAGAGCCCGTTTATTCCTCCGACGTATTTTTTTTTTTACAAATATATTTATGTATTTGTTACGTAAAATACATTCTATTGATTAACTAAGTGTTAAATTAGAATGAGTGTCATTCATGAATATGTAATCATGAAGATGACATAAAGTGAAAAAAAAAATGATATGGGGAAATAATTAGGTTTTGTTGCCTAATTAGTGTATAAATAAATATTTTAATGTGAAGAAGATACAAATGATTTTACCAATCTCTTTATTATATCTTCTTCTTTCATATTATTTGACTAATAATAATATTTTTTATTATTATGGTTTTTAAATATTTATATGGTATTCATGTTTACCATTAAATAAAGATTAGTTTGAAATTATCATAATATTTGTTATTATGATAAAAAAATATAAATAATATTTTAGTAATATTGTTTATTTTTGTAATTATTATTTAAATTATCTAAGTGATATTTAAATAATTATTTAGCATGATACATGAATATATGTTATCCATGTTACGAGACTTAAGTATCTTTGTGATGTTTATAATATTTAATATGATACATGAATATATGTTATTTATGTTATGGAATTAAATATCTTTGTGATGTTTATATTTTTGTTTATTTGTTAAACAATAACATGAATAAATGAATATGTTTCATTAGAATAAGGTTAATTAAATTATATTTATTTTTGTTTGTGTTATTTGTGATGATTATGAGCTTGGCGAAATTTTCGAACTCGTGACATAAACAAAAATAAAAATAATAATTTAATTATATTGACCGCATTCCTAAATCCATTTTATATACTTGTAGATAACAACTAAATCCATGATTGGAGATTTGTCCTCCAACGAAAAGCTAGATGATACCAATTACGACATCTGGCATAGGAAGATTTAGTATCTTCTTAATGAACGCGAGGTTTCGGAAACCTTGTCCACTACTGTGATTGAGCCAAAGGATACTGCCAGTGCGCAGTACAAGGAAGAATTGACAACCTATCAGACGTGGTCCAAAAAGGATCGTTCTACACGCTATACTATGTTGTATTGCATGCGTAATGACCTTATTGGAGAATTTGAGAATTGTCTCACGGCTAAAGACATGTGGGATAAGCTTAAGGTCACCTTCGGACAAACTTCGGCTACTAGGCTCCGTGCCTTGAACTTAAAGTGGATGGATTACAATATGGATCCTAAACACTCTGTTGGCCATCATTTGCGTGTCATGAGTGCCATGATACGTGACCTGAAAGCTGTGGGACGAGATGTATCTGACGAGGAGCAAGTTCTAAATGTGGTTCGTTCACTTCCAAATGATTCTGAGAATTGGAAGAACTTCAAGCTCCTCATGGCTCATAGCGAGAATGTAAAAACTTTTTCAGAACTCGCTAAACATATTGAAATGGAAGTAGAACGTCAGAGAACGTTAGCACCTTCCAATGTTGCATTTGTTGCCCATGGCGGCCAAGCCAAGGGAAATAAATGCAAACGAGCCAAGAAATTTTCTCGTCATTCTCAAACTTTTGGATCAAATGGTGGTTCAAAAAAACAACTTATGGCACATGGCCAAAGGGAGAAGAAAATAGCGCGTGTGAAGTGCTATAATTGTGGACAGAAATGTCATTTCGCTCGTGATTGTGCTGAGCCAAAAAAGATACCTTCTACCACTAACTCTTTTGAACTATTTGTTTGTTCTCATGCATTAGTTGCTAATTCTATTCCTAATTGGATTATAGATACGGGAGCAAGCAAGCACATAGTTCATGAAAGATCTGGATTTGTGGAGTTCCACCGGTTTTCTGTTGGCACTTAAACTGTCATGTTAGGAAATGGGAGCGAGGAAGATGTCCTTGGGGTTGGAACATACCAACTTAAACTCCATGGTGGAAATACACTACTCCTGCATGATACTCTCTATGCACCTGGGGTGCGAAGTTGTTTACTTTCAGTTGTTTCCTTGTTAAAACTTGTTTTTTTCTTTAACTTCAATACTTTCGGTTTGGACATTTTGTATCATGACAATTTATTCGGACATGGTATTTTAAAGAATGGTTTCTTTGTTCTTGAATTGGATGAAAGTTATAATGACTCATCACATGCTTTTGCTTCATTTTATAATGTTGATTCTGAATCTGTTAAATGGCATGCGCAACTTGGTCATATTGGTCAAGATAGAATGTCAAGACTAGCTAAAGAAGGACATTTGGGACAATTAACTAAGGTTAAATTGCCTAAATGTGAACCTTCTCTAGCTGGAAAAGCTACTAAAAAGCCTTTTGGTAAGGCTTCAAGAGCATCAAATCCTTTAGAGTTGATTCATTCTGATATTTGTGGGCCTTAAATATAAAAGCTCGTCATGGGGCTACATATTTTATTACCTTTATAGATGATTATTCACGTTATGGGTATGTGTACCTATTATCTCATCGACACGAAGCACTTGATATGTTCAAACGTTTTGTGGCCGAAGTTGAAAACCAAAAGGAACGAAGAATTAAGACTCTTCGTACTGATCGGGAACGTGAATACCTCTCTGATATGTTCAAAGAGTTTTGTGAGACTAAATGTATTTCAAGGCAACTTACGGTTCCTTATACTCCGCAACAAAATGGTGTTGCTGAAAGAAGAAATCGTACATTACTGGACATGGTTAGGTCGATGATAGCGCAAGCCAATCTCCCTATTAAATTTTGGGGAGATGCGTTGCTTACAGCAACATACATCCTTAATCGTGTACCAAGTAAAAGTGTGTCACTCACGCCATATGAGTTATGGAATGGGAAATCACCCATTTTGGACCATTTGCGCCCTTGGGGTTCGGCTGGCTATGTGCATAACCAAACTCACAAGTATGGGAAGCTTAGTCCAAGATCTACCAAAATGGTGTTCATTAGAAACCCTGAACATTCAAAAGGGTATGTTATGTTTGGTGAACATCCAGATGGTGGAATGACTGAGATAGACTCACGCAATGTCGATTTTCTTGAGGATGAGTTCCCAAGTATTGGTGAAATTAAGAGAGACCTTCAGTTGTATGAGTTACAACAAGAAATGCAATTATCTTTAGGAGATGAGGGGGATATGTTACCTCAACAGGTCTCCAAAGATAATGAAGTTCTTCAAAATTCCATTAGTGAAATACAAGTATCTTTAAGAGATGAGGGGGATGTGCTACCTCAACAAGTCTCCAAAGATAGTGAAGTTCTTCTAAATTCCACTAGTGAAAAACAAACTCAAAATGAGGATGAGCCTCATAGAGAAGAGCACGAGATAAATCATCGAGCTCATAGTCCCATGCCTCTCGAGGACAGTGGGAGAAATTTTTCTACTAGTCTGGAAAATAATGAAGGTCCTACTTTGAGAAGGAGTGATCGTGGAAGAATTCCTCGTCGATTTTTTCAAATTGAGGAGGATGTATTTCTTTGTACTCCTTTAGAAGTAGATGAACCGAACTCTTATATAGAGGCAATGAATTCACCATATAATTCAGAATGGAAAGATGCAATGAATGATGAGATGGACTCAATGATTAAAAATAATGTTTGGGAACTTGTTGACCTTCCACCTCATCGTCGATCAATTGGATGTAAGTGGATATTCAAAATCAAGCGTGGGGTGGATGGATCAATAGAAAAGTTCGAAGCTCGTTTAGTAGCGAAAGGTTTCACCCAAATTGAAGGTATAGATTACGATGAGACATTTTCTCATGTGGTGAGATTTGCCTCTATTTGTCTTCTTTTAGCCCTGGTTGCCCATTTGGATTTAGAATTATTTCAAATGGACGTAAAAACAGCTTTCCTCAATGGTTCTCTTGAGGGAGAGATATATATGGATCAACCTATTGGGTTTGTCCCAAAAGGGCAAGACAATAAAGTTTGTCGCCTCAAAAGATCCATATATGGTCTCAAGCAGTCTTCCAGACGATGGTATCTCAAATTCCATGACGCCATTTGTGCATTTGGTTTGACCATGGTTGATGAGGATCATTGTGTGTATGTCAAGAAAAGTGAAGAAGGAATTTTGTTTCTTTCTTTCTTTATACGTTGATGACATATTGTTGGCTGGAAACGACATGGGAATGATCAACGACACTAAGCAGTGGTTGTCCTCTAACTTTGAAATGAAGGACATGGGTGAAGCTAGGTATGTCCTAGGAGTGGAAATAATGCGAAATCGTCCTAAGAAACTTCTTGGTTTGTCTCAAGAAACATATATTAAAAGAATCTTAGAACATTTTCGAATGCATTATTCCAAACCCGTTGATACTCCAGTCGAAAAGGGTTTAACCTTTAAGTCTTGATCAATGTCCGAAAACAGATGAAGAAAAACATAAAATGAGCAATGTTCCATATGCTAGTGCAGTAGGAAGCTTGATGTATGCCATGTTATGTACACGACCAGACATCTGCTTCTCGGTTGGCTTGGTAAGTCGTTACCAAAGCAACCCTGGGCCTGCACATTGGCAAGCTGTCAAGAGAATCTTGCGGTACCTGCGTGGTACAAGTGACTTGGTACTTTGCTATCAAGGTGGGTCCTTGAAATTAAAAGGATACTCGGATGCTGATTGGGGTGGCGAACTGGATGAGTCAAAGTCAACTTCAGGATATGCATTTATATTCGGTGGAGGTGCAATATCCTGGTGCAGTAAAAAACAAGATTGCATAGCCCTTTCGACTATGGAAGCTGAGTATGTTTCCAGTAGCGTTGTCGTTCAAGAGGCAATATGGTTGAGGAACTTTCTACAGGATCTCAACCTCACCCCAAAGGTTGATGAACCTGTAGAAATGCATTGTGATAATACTGCTGCTATCCAGTATGCCCAGGATCTGAAGTTTCATAGAAAAACCAAGCATATCAAAAGGCGTTATCATTTTGTACGAGACGCAATAAAAAATAAAGAAGTTGTCATTAAGTATATACCCAGAAATAAAATGATAGCTGATCCTTTAACTAAACCTATACGCAGAGATGCTTTCCAAATCATGTGAAGAGTCTTGGTTTGCGTAGGTTTTAATTTTATTTTTGTGGGATAATTGATGTGTATAATGTTACACCGTACATATATGAAATTTGTTGTTCTTTGATATGTTCTTTAGCATATGTTGCATAATTAGGCATGAGTAAACATGTCACCAGGCTTTTGATTACGCTTATCACACATGTAATCGCCCTATCACATGAGTTGTGAGTAATAGGATAAGACTATGTCATATTCATATTAAGTGTATGTAATATGAATTGTATTTATACTTTTATTGTATAAATATATCTTTGCAGTCGCCTTAGTAAGTCTAAGATGAGACTCTAACGAGTCGAATATGAAATAATCCTGATTTCATATCAAAGCCTTGAAGCCGAATCTCGAGTGGAAGATAAATTATTAAGTATATTTATCAAGTGACTCGGGTTAGATACTTGAGTAGTATCTAGACTATAGATTCGAATAACATAGTAGAGTGACATGCCCATCACAGTGGGAGCTATGTTATGACACGTATATCATACTGCGTGTGCTTTGAACGACCGTTAAGGATTGACAAATGATTCCCTACTTTGTCAAAGTGTGAATCCTATGGATTTTGTTGTGCAACTTTGTACGAAGCCTTTTGACTTAGAACTATGTTATGAAATTGAGACTTAGTGTTGCTACTTTAATATGTCATCCAAGAGCTATGAATGATACAGTTCGACGGAGCATGTTAGGAAAACAACTAAGTTGCGATGAAAATTCATTAGTGTCTAAGAAATAACTGATTCAACTTCACCACATTAGCCCGGGCGGTTATATTTGGATATAACCATGTTGTATATAGCACAAAGGGACTGTGTATGCTATCGATGATTTTTGAACAGTTAGAGGTTGTCGTAAGTATGAAAGTGTTATGTTAGTTAGATGGTGACTTAATATAACATTATTATTATTGCTTTTGGTCGCACGTTCTATTACCCGTATGAGGCAAGAGATTTGCTAATAAAGATTTATTGGTATAGTCTCAGCTTAAGTGGCTGAGTGGGAGTATTGTATTTAATTGATGTTAAGTTGCATCAATTGGTAACATCCACTTAAATGTGGTGGTGTTACAATCTCATCTCCATTAAGTATGGAGTTATGAGAAGTGTGTTAAGTCTTCATTTAATTTGAGTTCCATGAGACAAGTATAAATATGATGCTTTGTGCATCATGAAAAGACACACTACGAGACAAAGAAATAAACTAGGAAAATATACAAATATCTTTATATAGTGTTTATCTCTTGTTGAGTCGAAACCATCAAGGCGGCTCGGGTTTTAGAAAGTGGAGGATACTGACGACTCTAGTAGCCGTCGGATAAAAGATATACGGGCAAGTAATCGCTTCCGCTACATAAAGGTTAGTCCTATATATTTATATATGTGTTATATAAAACCACTAACAATCTCCTTTTAGATTTCAAATAAGGCTCAGGGGAAAGAAGGTATGGGTGGTCCGGGAACAACACCGGGAGAGGGCTCGTAGCCCCCCGCTCTCTCTTTCCAAGCGAAACTTATTCGAATACATGAAACTATATAAGATAATTAAATAAGTTATAAGCTAACTTATTTAGGTACTAAACATAGTCGTAACACATGATGGAATTGAAAAATATATATACATGCGAAGGGGAATGAGACTCACAAATATGCTTCCTAAGCATTCAAGATCCCTCCACCCCCGGAAGCATAATTTACGCCATACAATATAGCTTTTCCGGTAGTTGTTGGGGCAAGATATGGCGGAGCGTAATTTGGCTCCCGTAATTCCTCCTCTAATAAAGAAAATTAAAAAGTTAAACATCGTATCAATCATTTTCATCATAATTTGGCACATGAACTTTAAGAATGGGAGAAGAGAGTGCGGTTCTACACAGACGAAACGGACCATAAGAGAGTGAACCTAGATGAACGTTAGTGAGGTTTCATCCCATAACTAATCGGTGATGGGAGGAGAGTATGCCTAATGCTAGGCCCATTTTCTCTATAAAATCAATGTGAGGCAACTCACAAGCGATATTCCAGCATCAACTTAATCTCAACGAAGCAATAGAAAGAATATATGGTTATACTGTATCTTACCGACAATATCTCCTATCGTTCGACCATTTGTGAAACGACCGGTCGGCTTTCCACCTAAAGCCTTGAAATCAATCCCATTTGGTGGAGTATCAGCCTTTGACAATGTTTGCAGATAATTATTATTGCCCGCATCAACCAAAGAATCCCCAAAAATGAATGAAGCACCCTTTGACAAATCTATATCATCATCCAACTGTGAACTAATAACAACAATTGACTTCAAGTGTATGACCAAAAAGAGCAAAGCTACAGTGAAATGAAAGCCTCGCGACATATTTTTACTGTTAATAATAGATGAAATTAGCTGTTAAGGACACTCAGTGGAGAATTTTGAAGAACTGGAGTTAATTACTTGGGTTTTTATATAGGGAATGTATGTGTAAGTTGTGTTGGTGGAGTTAGGTCATCAAGATTTTGGTGATATGGTATCAACGTATGATATATGTAGGCTAAAATCATCAGTTGATTTTGTTTGTAATTATCTAGAGGTGACCAACTGTCGGGCTGCGATCCGACCCGCCAGGTCTGCGGGCCTCACTATTATGGCCCATGACCGGCCCGAAATAAGCTATGAGCCGATTCATAAAATCAGCCTTGAACTGCCGGTTCACTAGCTCGACGGGTCTTAGACGGTTTCAGACTGGTACGACCCTTAAAAAACCGAAAAAAAAACATTGTGACCCGTGGCCCGGCCCGGACCGACGGGTCAAAAATAAAAATTTATGAACGGGACCGAACCACGGTCCTAAGGGTCCTATTCAACGAACCGGCTCTTAAGAGGCCAGTTTAGGGCCGGGCCGGGCCGAGACTGGTTCACTGGCCTGTTCGACCCGTTGACATGTCTATAATTATCAGGCAATATCAATCAGAGATTAATTATTACAAAGAAAGTACATAAATTATTCAGTTATGTATTGCATCGGAGAATGTTTTTCTAAACTAAGTAATAATATAGTTAAAGAAGGTATTGGTGAACTAAAAAGACGATAGGTGTCACCAATTAGTGGCATATTCTCTTTTTTTTTTTTTTGTTTTTAATTTGCATGCATGACGTCTAAGGCACTCTCTGTAACTTAAAACGGTGCACAAATATAAATAAAATATTATAAGTTATATTTGTGAATAAAATATTAAATCTCTCCTTATATATTAATTCAAAACATGTTGAGTTTAGGTGGCAGATTCTCACGTTTCGGATGCTGACATGGCGAAAATCTATGCTTCGTGATATTTTTATGTTATTTTTGCTCTAGAGTTAGGTTTGGTATTAGACATAAATAACTTTACACATGTATTCATTAACTCAACACACATATTGTACATGAGTATTAGTACTAGTTATAAATTAGATACGAAGACTCCTTACCTCTGAGGAGTTTGTATATATATATACACAAGAACTCAGAGAAGGTTGCTACAATTATTGAGTTTCAAGTTCAAGACAATCTCTGAGAGGTCGTGAGCTTTAGTTTGATTTGTTAATTGTTTAGTTTTTAGCAATTTAGTGTGTGTTCTTACATCACCGTAGAGCTGTTATTGTTCTTTACTCATAAGTTTTTTGAATGCTTAGTGATTAAGTACTTTCGTAGTGAGGAGGAATCCAATAGCTATTTTGAAGTTAACTTGTGGCCATGGAAGTAACTAGCGGAGTTGAGTATAGTGTTGGTAGGATTAAGAGGGATTCCTATTATCGCAAGCTCAAGCTATACATTGTGCGTACAAACCGATCTATTAACAAAAAAACTTTGAGAAGTAGAAAGACGTTCACAGACTTGTTTATTCATAGTTTTCGCTTTTTATGGAGTTTTTTCAATACAAGACCTGAAAGATGGGTAAACTATCAATTCGGGGTCTGAAAGATTTTTTTCTCAATTCGGGACCTAAATGTTATAAAACTATCAAATTAAGTCCTAGAATTAACAAAACTCATAACACCATTAAATTGAGAGTTAATTTGAAGTTTTAAAACACCAAATATATTACAAAGTAAAAAATGAAAAAAAAATAAGGAAAATAAAAAAAATTAAGGAAAATACAGGATTGTTGGAGAAAATAAAGGAAAGTATGAAACTCTTGCTCGGTTTTCTTGCTATCGTCCATTTTTGTTTTTTGTTTTTTTTTTTATTATGCACATGTTTACTTATTATTTTATGTGAATAAAAACCAATCTTTTATTTTTCTTTTTTTAACTCTCAATTTAATGGTGTTATTGGTTTTGTTAAGTTTAGGATTTAATTTGATAGTTTTATAACATTTAGGTCCCAAAATGAGAAAAAAAAAATCTTTCAGGCCACGAACTGATAGTTTACCCATCTTTTGAGTCTTGTATTGATAAAACTCCCATTACAAATAGTGAATGTACTAAAATAAATTATAAATATATTACGTAAAAGTTTTAGACTATACTATTCGTCTTCCGACTTACTCTGCATGTCATTGGCATAAAATAACATAAGATAATTAATCGTAACTAAATTTTTCTTAGACTTTTTTTACAAATTATATTGAAAGGGAAACTAAAATCATGTAAAAAAAACTATTTCAGGCGTTATGTATGTGGCAAAGAAATTATTTGTTGGACCAATATGTTAAGTGTTTTAGTGACAAGAAAAATCAATCTATTAATAACTTAAAATTTTACAGAAATAAATAAATTCATTATTTAATGAATAATGTAAATTAAATTTTTTTCCTAATTTTATAATAATATATACCATGTTATGTTATTGATTTATGCATCAAAGTCACTGTCGTTCTGAAAATACTATTCCCATGTCACACACGGAATTAATATTGGGCCTAGAAGGCCCACCAACAAAGAGTACCCCAAGTGTGAAGTTAGTGAGCTGAATTGAGTTGGTCAAGCTATGCTCTCATTTCCCATTTTCCCTATTTAGACCAAGCTGTAATTAGACATGGCTAAATTCCGGGCTGGGCCGGTCTCTGAGTTTGAAGTGGCCGACCCTAAAATACACGACCCGACAGGCCAGGGATCTAAGACCTGTCCTAAAAAATTTGTAAAAAAAAAAAGCGATGCAAATTTTCTGGTCTGGTCTAGCTCACCGCACATTTTGTTTTCTCTCTCTAACACACACACACACACACACATATTTTGTTCTCACCACCACCACCACCACCACCACCACCACATGTTGTTTGGGCGTAGCCAGAAATAGTTTCAACCCTGGGCTGCTAGACGAATTTTTAAGGAGTATAACTGATGTAGGAAGCGCACGATGGGATTTCTGATAACAGAGAAAATCTCAAAACAACGTTTTATTTCATAAGCAATAATCTGCAGAATGACAAAGAGAGAGAGCCTTATATGCTCGATACTTTACGACCTAACAATAAATCTTAAAAAAAGCCCAAATGACACAAGCCCAATAATAATACTAAATAAAAGAACATAAATAATAAAAGGGTTGACATAGACGGTAGGCGTTCAGATTAATTTTCTCAATGATCTCCACAGGCCCAATCTTCCGGGCGGCTAGCTTATTATACTCGTGGGCCAAAAAACAGTCCTTTGTCAAGACAGCCCATACGAAATCGCCGACGTCGAACTCCAAATGCCGCCGGTGCGCGTCAGCCCGCCGCTTGTATGCGGCCGTCGTGGCGTCGAGATTCGGACGGACCACGTCGTGGGTGCGCCGCAGCTCGGCCATCAAGTCCTCGACCCTCTTATCTTCGAGCCCGGACGACGGCAAGGTGATCAAATCCGCTGGTCCCCGAGGAAGCATCCCGTACACCACCTAATATGGGTTGTGCCGAGTGGCACGACTCAATGCCGAATTGTGTGAAAACTCGGCCTGGCTAATCCAGAGATCCCACGAACGCAAATTATCCCCAACGAGGCAGCGAAGCAAGTTCCCCAAAGAGCGGTTGACGACCTCAGTTTGGCCGTCAGTTTGGGGGTGATAAGCACTGCTAAAGTCGAGCCTAGTGTTCGCTTGGCGCCACAAACTACGCCAAAAGAAACTGAGAAAGCGTGTATCGCGGTAGGAGACAATGGACGTGGGTAAGCCATGCAAGCGATATACCTCACGAAAGAAAAGTTGAGCCACGTGCACTGCATTAGTTGATCACTTGCAGGGGATGAAGTGGGCCATCTTAGAAAAGCGATCAACAACCACGAAAATGGAATCATTACCTCGTTGCGTATGCGGAAGACCAAGGACAAAGTCCATGCTGATGGCACACCAAGGTTGCGAGGGCACTGGAAGGGGGCGATACAACCCAGCGTTCGAAGCCACTCCTTTCGAAACCTGACAAACTCTGCATCTCTCCACAAAACGCGAAAAATTGTGCCTCAAAGTAGGCCAAAAGAAGGAGCGCTGCACGAGCTCGACTGAGCGATCGCGGCCCATATGTCCTGCTCCATGCAAATCCCCAATAAGTTTAAGCCGAAGGCTGCCATCCGGGACACACAAACGGACTCCTTTAAAAAGGAATCCCTCACGCACAATAAAATCAGCAACTGGGCCCGCAGCTAAACGCACAAGAATGGGGCCAAAGAAAGCATCAGAGGCATATTGATCACGCAATAAATCAAACCCAGTGACAGCAACTCGCATATCAGTCAGGAGAAGAGAACGTCTACTCAAAGCATCAGCCACACGATTCGACGTACCTGACCTATGTTTGAGGACGAAAGTGAACTGCTACAAGAACGAAGTCCAAGACGCATGTCGGGCAGAGATGTTATCTTGAGACGAGATGTAACGTAATGCCTCATGATCAGAGAACAATACAAACTCACGATGAAACAAATAGTGCCGCCAATGACGTACAGCACGCACTACGGCATAAAGTTCCACATCATAAGTACTATAACGTGTTCTCGGGCCTGACAACTTCTCGCTGAAAAAGGCCACTGGTGACCGCGCGTCGCAACGCGACAAAATTAATATTTATATTTTTCCTTAACTTACTTCTACTAGCTAGTAGTAGTGGCAAGTAAGGGTCGATCCCACGAGGAGTGTGAATTAAACTGTGAATTTCTTGTATTAACTGAATTTATTATGAAAGCAATAAAAGGGGGGATTGGATTTAATAACTAAACTAATTGAAATAATAATAAAACAAATAAAATCTAAACAAACGAAATAAAAATAAAAATAAAATAAATAAGAGAAATTTCTAGTTCACGGTTCCGTCTACACCCTCGACCGACTCATTTAATCAATTCTGGTATCAAATCTCGCTATCTATGGAATTACTAGCCCTAGGTAACGCCACGGGCTGTTACCCGAATTTTTCCTTATTTTTAATCTAACCGCGAGACGCTCTACGATTAAATCTAACCTCTTCAACAGTCTAGGAAACGCTTCCTAAATTTAATTCAATTAGCCGCTTTACGATTTAGAAAAATAGGCTAGACTAAGTAGCGAAATTTTCATTCACTTACTTAGGCTGTGTTATCCCCGGTAGTTACCATCTTCCGGTAGCCTCTAATTGATTAAACATATCAACAATTATGGATTGACAGTTTGAATCTAGCAGTAGATGTGAAAAGCCTAGTCTAGGTGATCAAGCTAAACAAGACTCAACAAATCAGGGTTAATTATTCAAAATAACACAAACAATTCCAAAAAGATAACTCAATAATCAACCAAGAAAATCAATCAAACATCGTCAAGTCGTAGGGTTCGACATCCCCGGAACTAGAAAGAAAATTACTCTAACATAATAAATAAAAAGGAAAAGAGAAGAATAAAATTATCCTTCTCGTGTGCGGATGCGGTCTCCCTCCGCTTTTGATCCGGCTCCCATCTGTCCTCTTCTTTTCTGTACTGGCGGCTTTTCTTGTTTTTTTGTGAAAATAATTATTAGTGGCTGCGTATATAATTTCTGTCCAGGTCTCTCCCAAAATACTTTTCCTCAGCAAATAAATGTCCTCAAAATCTTCTTTCCCAAGTCAACTTGTTTCCCACGTGTACCAACACACTCACCAAATGACATTGCCTGCACACGAATTATTTCCCACAAATTGATTAAATTTTGGGCCAAATCCTTCTAACCACCACCAACCCACTTACAACACAATGTTGGGCTTGTATAAGTCATCCTCGGGCTCTACTTTGGGCCAAAAATAATGGACTGGTATTGGACACCCTCAATTATCGTTCGGTGCTACGCCGCCAATTAAAATCCTCCAATATCCTGAAAATAAACCATAAAAATTTCAAAGTACAAGAATCCATCTGACAAATAAATAAGTCGAAAAACATATAAGTGCGACAAAATTAAGCATATAAAAATACGCTAATAAATATATAATATACACACTTTTTCCGACCAATCAAATTTCCCCAAACTTAAATTGTTGCTTGTCCTCAAGCAAAGCAGAACTAAAAGAACATAGATGGACAAGAAAACAAATACGTGAAATATTTGCTCAAGGCCTCACACTTCTCACATAGATGCATAGTTCAAACAACTCGAAATAATTTATCCGGACTCAAGACGAATTTATTCTAAGAACTCAAACACTTCAAGTATCAATCCAAGTGACCACCATAGTTTGTCAATCTCTTTAACGAATGCACCGATCAATGCAACTAATGACACCCCTCTCTTTGCTAACAAGTCTATTTCTTTTCGTTTCTAGCCAAAGTCCAAACGTCTCATTCTCCAAACTCTTTTTTTTTTCTCTTTTTTTTTTATTTATTTTTTTTTTTAATTTTTTTAGAGTAGGGAACGGCAGCTCCGTCACAACCCGCGGGTTTTAGCCTTTCGTTCTCGTATAGATATGGAAATTATTGGAATTATACACTAGAGCCTCCACGGATTGGCAGCTGTTGCAGCCCATGACTCTTTTTTTTTTCTATTTTTTTTTTTTT
>CACSLK010027773.1:9580083-9590192 GCA_902706635.1 Striga hermonthica
AAGATGGAGCTTAAAAGCACAACAGTTTGATTATATATCTGTATATATTTCAGGAAGAGAAAATTACTTAGCAGATACATTAACACGGGAATGGAAGCACTCAAACCAGTCTTAGAAGATAGTCTAAGAAAGTTGGAAAAAGAGGTAGAAGAGCTCTCTGAGCAGATAAAGAAAAAAGAAAAAGAAATCAGCCAAATAAAAGCCATACTGTTTGAAGAAAAAGGCAAAGAAGAAAAGAAAAATGAAACATCGGAAGAAAAAGAAAAACCTCATTTTGATGAGGAAGAAAGAACAAAAACCCATTATGTAATATTTACAGGTCCTAATCAAGGGATATTTTCCCAATGGAGTCAAGCAGCTATGTTTATAACAGGACAGCCTGTCATACATAAAAAATTTTCTAGCCTGTTTGAAGCAAAAGAAGCGCTAGCTCAGTTCAAGGCAAGCTATGCAGGAAAAGCTCAATCACCAGCTATAGTAGCACAGAAGCAAATGCCTATATTAGGCAAGATTCCAAGCAACAGACCACTCACGATTGGAAGCATACAGTCTAAGCAACAGAAAGAAGAGATGACCAAGCTCACAAAAAACATTTTTGACCATGAATTTAAGTTTGTGGTTAGTTACACAGATGAAGATAAGCAGACAAGCATTTATCCAGTTGATGGTTCATATCTTGGACCAAAAGCAATCGCTCTACCAGAGGCAGATCCAATGAAAGTATATATTATGTTCCAATCAGGGCTACTGAGTTGTATTTATTTCAGGGATGCAAATATGTTCCAGTACTTCCCGATCAACATCAAGAAGGCAATTTCCCAATACGGTAAGCACGTACTCGGGAAAAAAGAAGGATTCATAAAGATATTCGCCACCACACCAATTTTTGGGGAAGGGGAGAAGTCACAAGAAGTAATACAACCAGCACTCCAGTTTTGTCAAATTGGAATAAGCAATGGAAATTATCCAGACATCGGACAAGCACAACATGAGGACGAATTAACTCAGTTCCTTAATAATTATGTCATAATTTTAAACAAAGGCATTAAGATCAAGGGACGAATTAATTATGCAGCAAAGTCCATTATCATTTGGAGTATGCAAGCACGAGATCCAGCAGAGATAGACATCAAGTTACTCAACAAA
The DNA here is from genome assembly GCA_902706635.1 of Striga hermonthica. Lineage (NCBI taxonomy): Eukaryota > Viridiplantae > Streptophyta > Magnoliopsida > Lamiales > Orobanchaceae > Striga > Striga hermonthica. The sequence continues at coordinate 9,581,230 of CACSLK010027773.1, forward strand.
TATCTGGACACACTAATAAAAATACAATTTGATATTCCAGAAATAATCAAGAAAGAAATTTGCATCAGGCTACAGAAGGAGTTCACAGAAGATCACATTTGTGAATTATGCAACCCAGAATCACAAGGAGAGTTTGAACCCATCCAGGAATGATGTAAGCGCTTACGTCAGGAGGCAATAAGATAGTGGAGAATAATGGAGTAGATAGTGGACAAGATAGTAGACAAAAATGGAGGATCCCACCTTCTTTTTGAAAATTGTCTTGTTATAATAATGAAAAGAATCCTATGCACTATGTAATGGGATGGTGAGTCACCACCCACACCCAAAAAGAACCTATAATGTAAAGTTGTCGGCCATAATGTAAAGGGGCAGAGATGTATCTCTCGCCTATAAATAAGTGCCTCAAACTTCATTTGAGGGGGGAACAATTGGAAATAAAATCCTTTCATATAACATTCTTCCTTTTACAAGAATTTATGCTTTCATATATAATGAGTTCCTAAATATTTATAAAATATAAGAAGAAAGATTGAAGGTGTTAATTGATTAAGCGATAGTCTCTCTGGAGCACTGAAAGTTCTGAGAAAAGGCCAAAGCTGTTAGGCGTCAAGGCCATTAAGTCCAGAATTGTGTTGAGAACAGGCGGAATCAGGTAACCCTCATAACAAGTATTCTTACATCTATTGTTATTAATTCCCTAATTCTGCATGGAAATAAATGATTTTTGGAATATGTCATATAAAGAAATACATAGAGATATAAATTGCCTAAAATCATTAATCGAACAAATTGTTTTATTAACAAAAATGTTAAAACAAAATGAACGAATGTTATTCGATCTAGTTAAAGTTTACATACATAAAGAATGTCCAGTAGAAGATGAAGTTTATTTTCGAATATGTGATGATATCACCTCTTCAAATACCATGATTAAAGAGTTAGTAAAGAAAGCCGAATATCAAGCATCCATTCTAAGTGTTCAAATAAGGCTAAGAATTCTAAATATAAGATAATTAAAGATATAAAATGGAAAACGAATATCATGTTATAGAAAATATAGAAGAAAAAGGAATTTATCTATCAGATATATTATTAGATAAAAAAGTAGTAACAAAAGTAAAGAATAAAGGAAATTTAGATTTAGAAAAGAAAGAAGGAATAAATAATAGTATACTAGAAAAACTAAATAGGAAAAATATAATACATTACGGAATAATGAATGGAGAACAACCGATTAGAATAGAACAAGCAAATTATAATTTTCAAGCACCTTTAGTTGAAATAAATCAAATAGAAAAAAGATTAGAAAAAATAAAGGAAGGAGATAGGAAAAGGATAAGTTATATACATATAAACACGGTACAAATAGTATTACGATCAACATTTAGAGAAGGAATAAAAACACCCGTAAATATAAGAGTTGAAGATAATAGAATTATGCATAAAGAATCAAGAAAGTTAGGAGAAATAGAAGGAGATTTAGGGTATGGAGTAATTAAATTTAATATATCATTACAATTTCCTATACCATTATCAACCAAGAAAATTAATAACTGTATAGGAATAATATGTAATTTTCAAGAAAAAACATTAATGGAATCAGGAGATATACCTATGGTTGTTTGTTATAGAATAGCCTATGCATTAAGTAATAGTAGTTTAAGTATGAATTACCAAAATCAAGAAAGAATATATAAAGAAAAATTATTCAATGAAACCAGTACTATTATTAAAAATGATGATAGAATTCAAAAAGAATTTTTAAGAGAACATAGTAGACGATCATTTAGTAATCCTACAAATTTAGGAAAAATGAATGAAAATAGTTTATTGAAAATTCAAGAAATTGAAGAACCTCATAGTAGCAATAGTTTATATAAGGGGGATAAAGAAATAAAAAAATTAAATAAACAGGTAAATGAATTAAGCTCATTAGTAATAAAATTAAATAATAAAATATAAAATGGAAAGGAAAGATATAAATCTTGAACTAGCTGAACTAAAAAGAAAATAAATCAAAGAAATAAATTATTTAATAGAAAAATTAATCCAATATAAATATATAGAAAAGGATGAACAAAAATTAAAACAGCTAGATTATGATATACAAAGACATAAGCAAAAATCTAAAAAATTACATAAAATAGGACCACCTAAAACGATAATATAAAATGGTATCAGAGCTAGACATAAAATTAAATATAAACATAAAATTAAAAGATAGCTAGATAACAATTAAAAATAAAATGAGTACAAGAAAAATATATTTTGATATAGACTGGGAAATACAAAACATAAAAATGGATATAACAAGATATATTTATTTACATGAAATTACAAATTTAGATTTTTATTTTGATATGATGATGATAAGTGAAAGAAAATTAAAAAGAATAATACAAATACAAAAACAAGTAACAATTGTATAAAACAACATATAATAATAACAATAACAATAATAATAAAAGCAATTTAAGCTAATGGCACACCAAATGGGTGCCACCCTCGCGGGTGGCATCGAGTGAACCGGGATTGGGGATTGTGTGTGAGAGAAGAGGTAGAACCAGAGAGGCGGTGTGAGAAGCGGCCTGACTGTGACATAAAACAAAAGTGATGTCAATCTTTCACACCACAATTACAGTACCAACTCCAAAAGTAAATTAAAAGCAGGGTTGTTTAGGTAAATGTACATGCCAAAATTTGCACTACGGCGTCGTTTGCTTTTGACAATTGGAAAAAATCAAAAGTGGGTTATGTCCGTGGAAAATATGAGAAAATCAATCCCATGCAGAAAAAGCCCACATGTTTTTTGTCATAAATTTTAAATTATTATTTTATAAAATTAAAGAAGAAAAAGAAAAAAAAAATAGAGAAAAAATATTATATTTTTTGGTCATACCAACTACACTAAAAATTAGTTGGAGTTGATGTAAGTCCAAAATTATACACGTGAAGAGTTTTGAGAAGTAGTGAAACGCTCCCGGAATAGTTTTTTATGTTTTTGGTTGTTTCCATTATTTCAACTTTTTTAGTGTTGCAATATTTTTTATTTTAATTCTTGTTCTAACACAAGTTGAACGCCTATTGAATACTAGCAATATTGATATACTAGCAATATCCATATAAAAATGAGGACCATTTTGATTTGAATCAATTCATCTTTACGTGAAACTTCTCCGAAAATCATCGTTTCCAAATTTGTTGACCATTGTATTTCGCAAATGGGGGGCCAAATAATTATTTTTATTTTTAATTACACTACAAAAAAATATTTCAATTCCAACGAAAAATTTCAACGGCAAAAATTTTTGTTGAAAATTTCAAAAAAATATTCCAACAAAGTTAATTTTATGTTGGAATAAGTGTTGGATGATTGAGAAATTCCAACGGATTTTTTCTGTTGGAATAGTTGTAGGAATTTATTTCCATAGGATTTTTCGTTGAATTTTAGCTATTCCAACGACCATTTTTCCTACGAATTTTTATACATAGGAATATCCGTTGGAATAGCTATTCCAACGAAAATGGGTCAACATTCTGATAAAACAAATTCACAATACAGTAGCTTACTATCTGATTCACTTATGTAGGACTATGTTTTATAAAAGCCCCGCTACAATCGACCTAGTGTAGCAAATCAACACAGTAATTGGATATTTGATCATGAAATTGGAAAATATCAATCATTACGAAATAATTGCAAAATCCCTAGCCATCGATTGGGGAAACTCATCTTCAGAAAATTACTACAGACAACCGAAAAAGGCTTAGACAATGAGAAAAATGCCAGATATAAAAGAGCGAATTACAGTATTGCCGCTGTGGGGTCAGCTTGGCCTCGACAGCTTCATGTTTCTAACCAACCATACCAAAAGCTCAAAGAAAGGTCGTTTATCTCCGGTTAGAGATCGACCGTGAATCTCTAAACTTCCATCCACCATTGTAATTGCGCACTTCGTCATACTGCAAAATCCCTGGTCAGCCATGACAGCAGACAAGTGTAATAAACAAAGGCTCAAAAGTCCTGCAAAACCTTGTAAGAATCAAACAGTGAGGGTTAATAATAATTTGAACAGACTATCTCACAATTTATGGAAAAAGTAATGCACAAGGTCAACAGTTCCAACGTCACCACCAAACCCACTTTATTGAGATTTTTATGCGTAAACAAAACAACATATTCCCCTCACTTTCCACCTTAATAAATCAAAATGTCATTTGTATATTATTCTCATATCGTATAAAGTTATAAACCCAAAAAATGATATTATCCCAATAAAAAAAATCAAATAGACTATGAACTAAAATAATAATAATAATAATAATCAAAAGACTGGTCATCTACAAATAAACACATTTTAGAAATTGCACTAAATCAATAAGAAAACAAAAATTTTCCAACCCACCAAAGTGAAATGACAGAATATGTTGATAGATCTGTCAAGTAAATGCCTAAAAGCCTCCACGTCATGTACTGAGTAATAATGTCCAAGTCAAAAGGAATATGGTTATATCGCATATAGAACACATATGACCAAAAATTAAAGAAAATATTGAGGAATAAATTGTAAAGACAAATACCCAAGCCTTCCGACGATAAGGGATCCAACATGAGCCTGAAACTGTGAGGGGGTCATCTGAACATCTGATGATCAATATTGAAGCTTGAAACATCATTTAAAACTTGCATGCATATCAACTTAAAATTACCATAACCACAATCTTACACTAATTTATTGCAACAAATACAAAAAACCTTTAAGCACTTTGTGCTCCATTGTATTAATTCGGTTGAGCTTTCGCAACCAAACTGTACTCTATTTTTCTTTACCATTGCAAAATGAATGATATAATTTACACGAACTCAGTCTGCAATATTTGAGTAGCCAAAGCAATGATAGTATTAATATACAAAGCAACATGTGACAACAACATGTAATTTATGAAAAGTGAATCATCAACAATCGAGCAAGTACACCAAGTACACTTCGTAAACATAAAAGCCTGTAGAGCCCATATTCATTTAGATGTTCTGTAAGCTCCATATCTATACCCTCCGATCTCCTCTACCCAATACTTCACAAAGTTTGTCTACCCACAATAAAAGGTAACGAAAATATTCAGAAAGAAAATATTTTATGTTAGAAAAGTTTTGCTATAGTCAAAATAGTAGCCCATTGAATTCATCAAGTCTTAAAACCACAGTTGCTTAAACAATTAAGTTAATAAAATTATAAATATCAGAAATTTATTGAAAATCTTAAATCAATACCCTCCCCTAAACCTAAAACAACAGCCAAAACAAGGGCATACAAATCACCAAAATCGATAAAACAAGGCTCTTCCCTCTAAATTGCAATCTGACTGCCAACTCGGAAGCAACAAGCCCACAAGCAGTAGAAATAAAAAAAAAAAATGATTCTTGAACAATTTTTCCCAAAATCAAATCACCTAAAAATGAAAATGATAATGAAGATTATTTAAATCAATGACATAAAATTCTTCAAAATTTAATGAAAACCTAACGAAATTTTCCTCTACAAAGCCAATGAAATCTTAATGATTAATTAATCAACAATCAATTTAGTTATTTACCTTGCAAGGTCTAGAAAGCGTGACCCTTAGCAATACACAACACACAAAAGCCATGAAGGTCTAATATCTTAGTGTTTTCATTTTTCAAATAGCCATTAGTAAATGGAAAAATGGAAAAAAATAATACTCAAAATAAAGCAAACAAGAGTCATACCCTTCGATAAAAAATATAGGCTTTCAACATTGGTCTCAAGGATCTATGGATGTCCAAGGTGATTGCTTCCATGTTCTGCTTGATACCAATAATATAGTAGTAAGAAACAAAAGAAAAAAAACAAAACAAACTCAAATGAAATAGTCATATATTTCTATAACAATCTAGAAAATATACTAACCTCATTCAAGTAACTGAAGTTAATCATATTCAGTTGTGGCACTTTTTATAATATTTGAAGATTCCTATATTTATCTTGATTATCTTTGGAAGCTTTGAATTATGAGAAATAGTTTGTTAATAAAAATCAATTACCACAGCTCTTCCATCTCAACTATCTCAATCAACAGGAGCAATAGAAAAGAATAATCTTTGCGCATACGCACAAAGGGAGAAAATAGGGGAAGCACAGACGATGGAGAAATCCCACGCATCAAATTTCCTCAAAGGCATCTTAAACCCTCTGGTGTTATAAGCCAGGTTGATGATATATGCGTAAATGAGGACACTCATATGAATGAAGATCTTGTTAAAAACTTCTTCTCGATGTCCCCATCCAGCTTGTCAGTTGGGGGAAAGGCTTCTGATCAGCCCAAAAGAACGCCAAAAGAACGCTAGTCTCAACAAGAGATTGAAGCCATCATGTTGGGTGACTGTATGTGACTCGACTGGAGCCTTGACAGTAGAGTGCATCTGTCAAACATGTTTAACAGATTTACAATTCAAACCTTCACACGTGGAAAGACGGAGGAGCTGAACGACAAATTTTCCAAAACACCATCTATTAACATTATTAGTAATGTAACTTTCATAAATTTCGAGAATATACTATGAATACCACATGATGACCTTCAAAATATGAGTTCTTTTTTTTTTGGTCATATCGAAATTTGTTATCATTCAACACCAGAATCTCCAGACCTCATCACATTCAAATAAAAACCTCCCAAAAGTTATAGCACAAAATAGGGTGAAAACAAAGGAAAGAAGAATTCAAAACCTCTCGGCACGGAGTGTTCACACTGCTCTCAGCTTTGAATACACTTTCGCAGCAAGTGAGCTCAAGATCAAGCTACAGAGTGAGTCCCTCGCGACCTTAATATTCGCAAACGAGCCCAGCATATGGATCGTGTCCACAATTACAATCCTTGTCCTGGTGGCGTTCTCGATAGCAAATTTCGTCTCTCCTCCTTTTCCACTCAACCTCCCGATTGCCCAATACAAATTCTCTCCGCTCAGAGTTCTAACGTCCTTTATCTAAAAGTACTCCCACGTACAGCTCATCCATACTAAGAAGGGCCATGGTGTCAATCATGTCAAACCCTAGCATGAAGGCATGGGAAAAGTCTGCGCATTTTTAAAGGTTGCTGACGATAGGGGTGTCGGTCTGGGTTTTCACCTCAACCCTACGAGCCTTGAGCTTCACACGGATGTCGATCTTCATCTCTTCGTAGATCGGGGTGTAGATCTCGAGGCAGGGATTTCTTGAGAGAGGTGTAGCGGTGGGGCAGGACGGGTACCCTGTGGAATTGGATATGGCCGACGGAGATCTCATGTGCCTGAAATTGAGTTTCTGGCGAATGGGACTGCTGGCTGGGCGGTGGAGCTGAGGTGGCCTCGACATCCACGGCAGTGCTGCTGGAGAAGGGATTTTCCATTTGTTTCTTGGTTATGTGTGTGCACCAGCCTTTCTGATATTTTGTCGTTCTCTGAAATGATATTAAAAAGCCCTAACTACCTTCAAAATCTGAGTTAATACACTTAATGGAAAAAAAAAAAATCTCAATAAACAGAATGACAAAAACCCATAATAAGTAAAACAAATGCATCACCAACCCAGTAGAAATCTAAGTGCGATGAGCAAAATCAGGTGATAAAAAAAAATTCAATATCATTCCACGATTGAACAAGAAAAGAGTGAGCCAACATAAATCAATCCAAAAGTTCATATGTACTGACAACAAGCCATTAACATGTCCATTAACCAAACGAATCAGAAATACCTTGCTTGAGATGAGAGAGAAAGACGATAAATTTCAAAAGTAGAAACAAAAAGTAAAGAACTCATCAAAATCCAATTTCTTCGCGATCGCAGCCAGCAACCATCGGAGACATTTGGTAGTATGGCGTTTGCAATAGCCGCGAGATGTTGGGGGACCACAGATGGTCTTCTCCTTCTGGAGATTGGTGACGATGACCTACAGAACCTCCATGTGCTCGCTCTCCGTCGAATTTTAGGTTCGCAAGGGTTAGAGAGGAGGTGAGGAGAGAATTTTTTTTCTCTCTCTCATTCATTTTTGCGGATCGTGAAAAGTGACGTGTGACAGAAAGTAAATTTGTATGACTATACTAACCCCAAAAAGTGGTGTGAAAGAAGGGTAAATTAGTATATAGACAACAATGAACACAATCAAAATGGGTAAATTGCGCCATACCCCCTTGTATTATACGAAATCTGCGTGTTATCCCCCTGTATTTTAAAAATTGCGCCATACCCCCTTGTATTATACTTTTGATTGCGCGTTATCCCCTAAACCTTCTAACTTTACGGATGTGCATTTCACGCGCGTGTGGTGCGGTTTTTTTTCCATTTTTCGCCATAAACTCAGGGAAATGACTATTTTGCCCCTTAATACCTGGATTAAATTGAACTCCTCTTCTTCAAATCGCAGACAATCCAAGTTCTTCCAATTTTTTTTCTTCAAATCGCAACTGTGAGCGTTCTTCAAATCGCCGGAATTCAAATCGCTTTGAGGTAAGCTTTCGCAATCCAAACCTAAGAAATCCAAACCCAAAATAATTCTTAGCCTATTCTTCAAATCGCAAGGCTGTGAGGGTTCTTGAAGAAATATAAGGTAATTTTTCCAAACCTTCATTGAATTTCGATAGGGCTTTTGCTAATTGGTTGTTATTTGTTTGGTAGATCTGAGATTGGTATAGATTAGAGATGAAATTGGTCTGAAATTTTTTATTTTTGAAATTATGGTTTGTTATTTGTCGAGGCAGATTTTGAAATTAGGGTTTCAATATTTTGTGCATTTTCGAATTTAGGCAGATTTTGTTGAGATTAGGCAGATTTTGTGCATTTTCGAATTAGGGTTTCAATTTGTTGAGATTAGGCAGATTTTGTGCATTTTTTATATTAGGCTGATTCTATTCAAACCTCAAAATAATTCTTAGTCTAACCATTGCTATTTTTTTTTTTTTTTTT
>CACSLK010027773.1:9600035-9610896 GCA_902706635.1 Striga hermonthica
TTGTTTTGTCTGTTGCAATTTTAGCTGTCTGTTGGTGCTAGGTTAGTTGTCTGTTGGTGCTAGGTTAGTTTTGTCATGTTGCAATGTTAGTTGTCTATTCCTGCTAGGTTATTTGTCTGTTGGTGCTAGGTTAGTAGTGTCTTGTTGCTAGGTTAGTTGTATGATTCTGTTAGGTTAGTTATCATCTGTTGCTAGGATAGTTATATATATTTCTGTTTGGTTAGTTTTATCATTTTGCAATGATAGTTGTATATTGTTGCTAAGTTAGATGTGTGATGGTGCTAGTTTAGTTGCCTGTATATGCTAGGTTAGTTTTCTGTTGCTGCTGGGTTAATTATCTTCTGTTGCTAGGATAGTTATATGTAGGTGCTTGGATAGTTATATTTTTCCTCCATACTTTCTTATAATAATTGTTCACTCTGTTTAAATTTATGTATAAGCAGGGTTATAAATCCAAGCTGGTTAGCAAGGTTATGTGCTTGGCTTCCGATGTGGTTGATGTAATAACCTTGCTTGAAGATGCACCCGCTGAAGTGTCAGAAGATTTAAATTTTAAGAAGATTCAAGAAGCAACTGAAAATCTGATCACTTTCAGTCCCAATATACCGCAATCTTCTCAGAGGAATGATTCCTTTGAAGATAATAGTGAAGAAGCAGCTGCTTTCTGGAATGATCCAGAAATAGTTGCATTTGTTGAGAAGGTTGAGGGTGCAATTGGGAAGAGGGCTGCATACAAGAAGAAACATCATGATGAAGGTCCTAGTTTTTCATTGGGATTGGGGTTGTCGTCCCAGTCCCAAGGGAGTGACAGAGGTTGCTGGGATGACATTCTAAACATTTCAAGGCAAGTTTCCCAAGCTCCAATTGGCGATGAAGAACCAATTTCAGTTTCTCAAGATGCTGCATTTTTTAAGCTAGTAGATGAAGAGGTGAAGAGACAAATGAAAGAAAGAGAAGACAAGGAGGAAGAGAGAAAAAGGAAGAAGAAAGAGGACAGAAAGAGAAGGAAGGAGGAGAAAAGGACGAAGATGAATCTGGATATTGTTGCTATCCCCCAACCCCAACCCCCTGCAGAAATTCTTGAAGATGCTCCTCTTGCAGCTGTATTTGAGACAATGAAGGAGATTCAAACTGCAAAGAAGAAAGAGTCAGAGAGCAGTGGGAGAGACAAAGTGAAGATTGAGATGCAGGAGAAAATTGATAGAGAAAGAGAAGAGAAAGAGAAGGAAGAGAAAGAGAGAGAGAAACTTGAGAAAGAGAAAGAGAGAATTAATAGAGAGAAGCTGTTGGAAGAAGAAGAGAGAGTAAGAGCTGAAAATGAGAAAGAAAAAGAGAAAGAGAGGTTGCAGCAAGAGGAGAAAGAGAAGCAGAATGAGAAAGAGGAGAAAGAGAGGGAGAAGAAGGAGAAGGAGAAGAAAGAAAGAGAGGAGGGAGGGAGGTTGCAGCAAGAGGAGAAAGAGAAGCAGAAGGAGAAAGAGGAGAAAGAGAGGGAGAAGAAGGAGAAGGAGAAGAAAGAAAGAAAGGGAGGAGAGAGAGAGAGGTTGCAGCAAGAGGAGAAAGAGAAGCAGAAGGAGAAAGAGGAGAAAGAGAGGGAGAAGAAGGAGAAGGAGAAGAAAGAAAGAGATGAGAAAGAGGAGAAAGAGAGGGAGAAGAAGGAGAAGGAGAAGAAAGAAAGAGATGAGAAAGAGAAGAAGGAGATGGAGAAAGAGGAGAGAGAGAGGTTGCAGCAAGAGGAGAAAGAGAAGGAGGAGAAAGAGAAGGAGAGGGAGCAGAAGGAGAGAGAGCAGAAGGAGAAAGAGGAGAAAGAGAAGGAAAAGAAAGAGAAGGAGAAGAAAGAAAGAGAGGAAAAAGAGAAGAAGGAGATGGAGAAGAAAGAAAGAGAGGAAAGAGAGAGAGAGAGAAGAAAAAGAATGAGCAGAAAGAGAAGATAGAGGAAGAGTTGAAAGGTCAAAAGAAAAGGAAAGGAAAAGGGAAGGAGAAACTTGAACAGAAAAAGCTCAACATTTCAAAAGCTAGTTCAATGGACCGAGAAATTTATGATTGGATATTGGATGAGAATGAGGAAACAAGGTAAATTATCATACTTAAGATTTTTTTTTTTTTATCATTTAGTTTCAGTTATTATTTACAATTTATAATTTATTATTCTTTTCTATTTATGTTTTTTCAGGTATGAGACAATTTTCCAGAATGGTGATCTGATTCTAATAAGAGATCAGATTATGTCTTTAAGACCGGATAGTTATATCATTGTGTCTGTGCTGGATACCTGGTGCAGGATATTGAATTTGAGAGAACTGAATAGAAAACCAGATATGCAATTCAAATTTTTTGCATCGTCGTATTCTAGTGTAAGTTTTCTTATTTAGTTGAATATTTTTTTATTTTGTTATTTTCTGTGCTTGAATATCTCTTGATAGTTGTTTAGTTAGTTGTTTGTAGTTGCTAGGTTATTGTTCTAATGTTGCTAGGTTAGTTTTCTGATGTTTGCTAGTCTTAGATGTCTGAAGTTGTGTCTAGATGCTAGGTTAGTTATATCTTGTTGCTAGGTTAGTTGTGTGATGTTGCTTGGTTAGTTGTGTCATAATGCTAGGTTACTTGTTTCTTGTTGCTAGGTTAATTATCTGAAGCTGCTAAGTTAGTTTTCTGCTGCTGCTAGGGTAGTTGTATAATACTGCTAGGTTAGTTCTATTTAGTTGCTGTGTTAGTAATATCTAGTTGCTATGTTAGTTGTTTATAGTTGCTGGTTTAGTTATATTTTCTTTATTATTTCATAACATATTATTTTCATTTCTTTCCAGATGCACATCGTTCCACAGCCCAATGAGAAATGGGATGTTGAATATAAAGCTCGTTTATTCCGTCAAAGTATGGCTAATGATTTAAAAAAAGCAGGACTTGATGATAAACTTGAAGATATTGATATGGTAATTTCTTTTTACATTGGTATTGATCAGTTTAATTATTTAGTAACATGCTAATATTATATAATTTTTGTTTTTTTATCAGATTTTGTTCTCTGTGTGCAAGAGCGACCACTTGTATCTGGTCAGTTTTGATTTTAAGGAAGATGCTATCAATATCTTGGACAATTCTTCTGTTGGCGGAACCACCCTTTCAAAATACCAGTCTCAACATGTGCATCTGGTAATAATTTCTATTCTTTTTAAATTAATTTTAGAACATTGCATATATAGTTCAACATATTATATCATGCACTGTTAACACATTTTTAATAACTGTTTATTTTTTTCTTTTTTTCAGAGAGATTTTCTTGTTGGATATTTGAGATCCAGAAACCTCCTACGTTTGTCAGACAAGGTCTCAAGCATGAAGATAGCCAGAATTTCTGTTCCTTGGAGAGATAACAAAAACAAATTTGACTGTGGCGTATTTGTCATGCGACATATGGAAACGTATTATGGAGGTGGTTCCAAAAACTGGAACAGTGGTCTTATAAAGGACAACCCGGAACAATTGAAGGAAATGCGCATTAAGTACTGCTCGGAAATTGTCTTTAATGATTTCAACGATCTGAAAACAGAGAATTAGAAAAAGATAGATGCATTTCAAGCCGAGAAGAATCGTGCAAATAAGAGGATAAAGATTGTGCATTTCCAACAAAATTGATTTTGTATGTATGTAGTTGGATTTGATAGTACACTTTTGATGTAAATATGATTTTTTTTTTAATTAAGATTTATCTTTTGTAAGTTTATGGATGAATATGTTTTTTAATCCAATGTTAATTTTATGGCTTTGCAAGGTTACTTGTCTAAATTGCAAGGTTACTATTCTCTTGTTGCTAGTTTAGTTGGTTGTAGCTGCAATGTTAGTTTTATAGTTTTGCAAGGTTAGTTATTAGGTCTTTGCTATGTATTTAGTTGCTAAGGTAGTTGTGTCAAGGTGCTAGGTTAGTTTTCCTATGTTGCTAGGTTAGTTATGTATGGTTGCTAGGTAAGTAGTCTGTTGTTGCATGGTTATATCTATGCGGTTGCAAGTTTATTTCAATCCTGTTGCTAGGTTAAATATCCGATGTTGCTAGATTAGATATATACATAATTTGTTGCAAGGTTGTATATATTTAGGTTGTTGCAAGGTTAGTTTTCTGATGCTGCTATGTTAGGAGTCTGATGTTGCTATATTAATTTTCTGCTGCTGCAAAGTTAGTTGTATGTCTATTGCTAGGTTAGTTTTATGATTTTGCAAGGTTAGTTGTCTTAATTTGCAATGTTACTATTTCCCTGTTACAAGGTTAGTTATTAGGTCTTTCCAACTTAGTTGCTTTTAGTTGCTAAGTTAATTGTGTCTAGGTGCTAAATTAGTTTTCCAATGTTGCTAGGTTAGTTATGTATGGTTGCTATGTAAGTAGCTTGTTGTTGCATGGTTAGTTGTCTGATGTTCCAAGGTTGCAAGGTTAGTTTTATGTTGGTGCGAGGTTAGTTTTATAATGTTGCAAGGTTAGATATATTCAGTTGCAAGGTTATATATATTTAGGTTGTTGCAAGGTTAGTTGTCTTATGGTGCTATGTTAGGAGTGTGTGGATGCTATGTTAATTGTCTGGAGTTGCTAGGTTAGTTTTATCTAGTTGCGGGGATAGTTTTTTGTTTTGCTAGGTTAGTTCTACCTTGTTGCCAGGTTATTTGTGTCTACTTGCTTGGTTAGTTCTGCCCGATGTTGCTAGGTTAGTTATGTCTAGTTGCTTGGTTAGTTAGTAGTCTCTTGTTGCTTGGTTAGTTATGTCTAGTTGTATTTAGTTGCTAAGTTACTTGTTTGTGGGTGCTAGTTTAGTTGTCCGGTGTTGCTAGGTTAGTTATGTGTAGTTGCTTGGTTAGTTGTTTTGTTTGGATAAAAGTTTTTCCAACACAAATATTATATTACATATTAATTTAAAAAGCCCAAATAAATTGAAGCCCATGTACAGGCGGGTAGGTCAAAGGTTGTGTTGGCCGCCGATTATATAAGAGGTCACATTAACCCTAGATACTACCACATATCAAGAACTACTGAATTTTCAACCTCCACAGCAATCATCGCAAAGTAAATCGAAAATCAGGAAATGGCAAACAACATCGCAGCGTTGCCGACATTTATCAAACATATTCGTGAGGAAAATGAACATTTCCTGGTACTCATTCTATGCTGCCGACATTGTTTTTTTTTTTGCTTTTTTGTGCTTTTTGTTATTTAAGCTAATTGATTTTGATTATGCTTGACATTAATAGGCGCTTTCCACTGCCACTGATCCATTTTTTTGGCTCGGTGAGACTCCCCATTTCTGTTAAAGTCCATAGTGACGTCCTTAATTGCGGGCGCTCCTGGGACCTGAGGGTGGAAGTGATGGGTGAAAGTGTATGCTTCACTCATGGATGGGAGGAATTTGTTCATGCTAATAATATAGAATCTGGTGATTATTTGTTGTTCAAGCTGGCCAGTGCCAACAATTTCGTCTTCTTTCACTTTGACGAAAGTTGGTGCCAACAGAATCGCTTAATAAGGTGGAATAATGTGCTGGAAATGGCTGGCTGCGTTCCTAGATTGCTGGACATTGACCGATTCTTGATTTATTTGCTGACCCCCGGTAGCAACACTCTGGTAAATGAATTGTTTATCTATTCTGATATTACTTGCTTGTTTATGTTTTCGAATTTGTTTCTACTTTATCAATTGAAAATTATCAACATTCATTTTTTCTAGAATCTCCCGCGTTCAATTCGCCGCGTCATCAAGGATTTTGTTCCGCTACAATGCACCCTGCAGAACAATGAAAGTGATGATGCCTTCAAATGGACAATTGTGATTGACCGTGTTGGATACGACATTGCTTTCACAGATGGCTGGGCCGATTTTGCCACAGATAATAATGTGCAACGAAGTGAGATGATGTGTTTCCAGCTTCGAGGTCCAAACACATTCATCGTCTATCATTTTGGCACTGATGGTTGCAGGAAAGAAATCAGAACTGCGGTCGGATCTGACATGCCTGATGATGAAAGTAGTGATGATAGCGTTGGAAATTAAGTTGTAATGTTCATGAATTTGTGTTTGAAGTGTGGTGAAGGTTGAATATTGGTCTGAATTTTATGTTTGTAGTGCTGATGGTTGATGGTTGATGGTTGATGAATGAAAACTTTTTTTTATTATTATTATTGTTATTATTGTTATTATATCATGAATTTTTTTTAATTAATTTTTATCTTTTTTGTCTATGGATGAATATGATTTTTTGATGCAATGTTAGTTTTATGCATTGCAAGGTTAGTTTTGTGCTGTTGCAATGTTACTTGTCTAGTAGTGCTAGGTTAGTACTATGTTTTTGCTATGTTAGTTATCTCCTTTTGCTAGGTTAGTTGTGTGACTCTGCAAGTTTAGTTTTCTGATGCTGCAATGTTAAATCAACATTTCTTTTTTTATTTAGTATTATTATGTAATCAACATTTATTTTTTAATCAAGATTTATCCTTTTTTGTTTATGGATGAATATGATTTTTGTTGCAATGTTAGTTTTATGATTTGTGTTATCGTGAATATGGTATAGATTAGATTGTATCAATTAGGTGATATGGTGAATCCCTTAGATTAGGTGTTTTGATTTCTTTCCTTTCTTACATCTCCTTTGGCTTGTATATATATGTTATAATCCTCATTGAGTAATAGATTAATTCAAGCTTAATAGAATTACATGGTATCAGAGCCAAAATAAAAGTTAGGGTTTTTCTTTTTCAATTTTCGTGTCAAATTCTTTGGGGTTCAGAGTAGGCACACTTTGGGTGAGTTTTGGGTCTCACCTCCTGTACCGTTGGACTCGTCATCACCGGAACGGCCGTCCGGTGAAGTATCGCCGGCAGATTCTGCGCGTGTGAGGTACACGCGCCGTCGCTCTCTCTGTCGTCTGTCTCACGCGCCGGCGCGTGAGGGCGCGTGTCTGGCCGGAAAATTTTCCGGCGAACGTCCGTTTACTCAGAATTTCTCAGGCTTTCCGTCGGTATTCTCAGTTTCAGGTTTCGGTGCCTCCTTGCTGTTCAGGTTGAATTTTTTTAATTTCAGCCCTTTGTTATCGATTTCATTTGCTCGGCACAACCTTGTTCCTATGGCTGCGAATAAAATTGTGTCTGAAATCATCCATATTATAAACAAAATCACCCATGTTAAATTAAATGGTTCTAATTTTCTTGGTTGGAGTAAAATTATTATCGTCCACCTCCGTAATATTGACAAGGACGATCACTTGGATTCGGATCCTCCCACTGATGATGTCAAAGATGATACTTGTCGGGCGTGGTTACGTGATGATGCAAAATTGCTTGTTCAAATTCGAAACTCCATCGAGCCCGATATACTCTCTTTGGTTAATCATTGTGAATTTGTCAAAGAATTGATTGATTATCTAACCTTCTTATATTCTGGACGTACCAATATCTCTCGTATTTATTCAGTTTTCAAGTCGTTTCATAGAGGAGAGCAACATGACAAAAATGCTACGGCATATGTCATGGAGTTTAACAAGGTTTATGAGGAACTAAACTCTCTCCTTCCATTAACCGGCGATATCAAAGCAATGCAGAAGCAACGGGAACAAATTGCTGTTATGAGCTTCTTGACTGGGTTACGTCCAGAATTTGATGCCTTCAAGAATCAACTTCTCTCCGAATCAGCCATTCCTTCTCTCCAAGAGACATTTTCCCGATTTCTTCGTACCGAGGAAATGCAATCTCCCGCTCTCGGCACTCACGTCTCTCAACATAGTGCCATGGTCAGTCGTGGAGGCTCCCAAGGTAGTTTTCGTGGCGGATCTCGACGAGGCTCTCGAGGGGGCTCTCGGGGTGGTACTCGAGGAGGTCCGACAAATCGTGGATCTCGTAATCCCGAATCTGACGACGTGGAGTGTTATTATTGTCATGAATTTGGGCACACTAAGTATTCATGTCCTCAGTTAGAGAAGAAGAATCAGAAGGGCCCCTCTGCTCATGTTGCATTATCGTCTGACATGGTCACTATTTCTGCTGAGGAGTATTCACGACTTACTGCAACAGAGAAACCTTCTTCATTCACTGCTGTCTTTGCTGACACAGGTAATTCTGGTACATGCCTCATATCTAAAGGCACCGGATGGGTCATTGATTCAGGTGCATCAGATCATATGATAGGTAACCCAAACCTTTTTTCCACCCTTGACCCCCATACACCTTCTTCTCATGTCACTATTGCTGACGGGTCTACTACTCATGTCCTTGGTTCTGGTTCAGTTAATCTTACTCCTTCTATCTCGTTACACTCTGTACTAAGCTTGCCAAACTTTGCTTTTAACCTACTTTTTGTTAGCAAACTTACAAAATCATTGAATTGTAGCGTCTCATTCTTTCCAAACCATTTTATTGTGCAGGATCTTTCAACGAAGCAGATCCTTGGTAAAGGACATGAATCTGATGGCCTCTATGTTTTCGACTCTCCCACATCTAAGTCACTTGTTTGCACCTCCTCCGCACTAGATACGCATTGTCGTCTTGGCCATCCTTCCCTCCAAAGTTTAAAAAGATTGGATCCTCAGTTTTCAAGGTTGTCATCCTTATTTTGTGAGTCTTGTCAGTTTGCTAAACATTGTCGTAGTTTTTTATCGCCTAGAATAAACACGAGGGCTGCGACCCCATTTAGGTTGGTTCATTCTGATGTATGGGGTCCTTGTTCTCTGTCATCAAAATCTGGTTTTAGATATTTTGTTACTTTTATTGATGATTTTTCTCGTGTCACTTGGATATACTTTATGAAAAGTCGTTCTGAGGTTTTTCAACATTTTTTGTCCTTTAGTGCTGAAATTAAAACTCAATTTCTTGCTACCATTCAAACACTTCGAAGTGATAATGCGAAAGAGGTTTTGTCTGCACCTTTTTTGTCTTATATGCTTGAAAATGGGATTTTGCATGAAACGTCGTGTGTTGATACACCAGCTCAAAATGGGATTGCTGAACGTAAAAATCGGCACCTCCTCGAGGTTGCTCGAGCATTGCTCTTTCACATGCATGTTCCTAAAACTTTTTGGGTTGATGTTGTGTCCACTGCTTGCTTTTTAATCAATCGAATGCCCTCGGTTGTATTGGGTAATTCAATTCCATTTTCAGTTCTTTTCCCAGATAAACCTATTTTTCCTATACCGCCTAAAATTTTTGGGTGCACTTGTTTTGTCTGGGATACACGACCTCATACCACTAAGTTAGACCCTAAGTCTCTCAAATGTATTTTTCTTGGGTATTCCAGGGTGCAGAAAGGGTATCGGTGTTTCTCTCCTTTCCTTGGTCGGTATGTCGTGTCTAGGGATGTTAGTTTTAATGAACACCTTCCATTTTTTCCTACTCGAGAGCTTCCACCTCCAGATGAAGACGACTTCTTGGTATATTCTGTTACTCTCACTAGGCCTCCTTCCCCTCCGCCTCAGAGAACTCGGCCACCCATTACACAGACATATACTCGACGCTCTCAATCACATCGCGAGGTCATCATAGATTCTGATTCATGCCCTTTGCCTGCTGCTCCGGTGGAATACCCTGTCCCCGAACCAAATAACCCTAATGACCTTCCTGTTGCGCTTCGAAAAGGTAAAAGATCTTGTACTTACCCTATTGCTTCTGTTGTCTCTTATGACAACCTGTCTGCTTCTTCCAGTTCTTTTATTGCCAAGCTAGACTCTATTTCTATTCCTACATCTGTTGGCACTGCTTTGGCCCATCCTGGATGGCGTGCTGCTATGATTGAGGAAATGAATGCCCTTGATCATAATGGCACATTGTCTTTAGTGGACTTACCTGTTGGCAAAAAGGCAATTGGATGTAAGTGGGTCTTTACTGTTAAAGTTTAACCCTGATGGCTCTTTGGCACGTCTTAAAGCTCGGCTTGTAGCTAAAGGTTATGCTCAGACTAATGGCACCGATTACTCTGAGACTTTCTCTCCTGTGGCTAAACTTACCTCTGTCCGGATGCTCATCTCCCTTGCTGCCTCTTCTGACTGGCCTCTGCACCAACTTGACATTAAGAATGCGTTTCTCCATGGCTTTCTTCAGGAAGAGGTTTATATGGAGCAACCACCTGGTTTTGTTGCTCATGGGGAGTATGGGAAGGTATGTCGTCTTCATAAGTCTTTATATGGGTTAAAGCAAAGTCCCCGAGCTTGGTTCGACAGATTTAGCTAGATTGTTTTGAAATATGGGTTGGTGAGATGTAAATCCGATCACTCGGTATTCTATAGGCGATCAAGTCTTGGGATCATTTTATTGGTTGTGTATGTTGATGATATTGTTATTGCAGGGAATGATGACGATGGAATTTCAAACCTAAAATCATTTCTCCATGAGAATTTCCAAACAAAGGACTTGGGACACTTGAAATACTTTCTGGGAGTAGAGATAATGAGAAGTAAGAGAGGGATTTTCCTTTGTCAGAGGAAGTATGTGCTAGATCTTCTTAAAGAAACTGGAAAAGTTGGGGCAAAACCATGCAGCACTCTGATGATACCAAACATGCAGTTAGGAAAGGATGATGGTGAGCCATTTCATGATCCAGAACGATATCGAAGACTTGTAGGAAAGCTAAACTATCTCACCGTAACACGCCTTGACATATCCTTTGCAGTTGGTGTAGCAAGTCGATTTATGTCTTCTCCGACCGTTTGTCACTGGGCACTTCTTGAACAAATTTTGTGTTACTTGAAGGGGGCTCCTGGACGGGGATTGTTCTATGGACGACAAAGTTATCAAAAGTCTGGGGCAGTAGAAGCATATTGTGATGCCGACTATGCAGGTTGCAAAGATGATAGAAGATCGACTTCTGGATATTGTATATTTGTGGGAGGCAATCTAGTTTCGTGGAGAA
>CACSLK010027773.1:9612414-9624678 GCA_902706635.1 Striga hermonthica
GAACGTAACGTTGCCACCCATTTGCAAAATGAAAACTAACCCTTGGGTCGTCGACATTTGGACCTCGAATTTTGCACATGTCCATTGGGTAGTGACGACCTTCAACAGTTATGAGAGTAACTGGAAAAGGCATCACGTGTCTCCCAAAGTAACATTCCGCTTCTTCAATGCCCTACGAAAGTTTATATTTCATATTGTCATTATTTTTATTTTTTTTTAGGTTTTGAAGTTTTTTCTTTCAGTTTTTTCCTTACCATGATGGGGTAGTCTGGCATGTCCATATATACGTAGAAACACCCCCATGGTGGGCTTTCATTGTACGTAGCCATAGTGAACCTGAAATGAGCAATATAACATAAAGAATAAATAAGTTGAAGAAGAACAATAATAAATTTCATTAAACATGCAATGCAAAACAAGTACACCATTACAATGTAATACATGGTCACCATTCTAATAAAGAAAATAATCGTTCATACATTGAACATGGTGACGATTAAGAGCAAATTAATAACAGAGATTTCACCTTCAGCTTTGTGATGTAGTCTTCTTTCTTTGGTAGGGCAGGGCAAGGCGGCAGAAAAGTATGTTAGCCTTTGACAATAATGCAGTGTAACCCTAATTTCTGTCTGTTGTTCACTTTATATGAAGTCTGCCATTAATGAACCATAACTACCAGACTTAAATACTAGTTAGTTGTGTGTTCTTTGTTGCATAGTTGAGATTAATGAACCATAACTACCCGACTTAAATAGTGCTGCTAGGTTAGTTGTCTAGTGTTGCTAGCTTAGTTTTCTGATTTTGCTACGGTAGTAGACTGTTGTTGCAAGGTTAGTTATATATATTATTATTATGTAATAGTTCTAAGAGGTTGCAAGGTTAGTTTTATGTTGTTGCAAGGTTAGTTGTCAGATAATGCTATGTTAGTATTATGTTGTTTCTATGTTAGTATTCTGTTGTTGCTATGTTAGTAGTTTTTTGTTGCTACGTTAGTTGTTTGAACTTGCAAGGTTAGTTCTAGCAAGTTGCAGGGATAGTTTTTTGTTGTTGCTAGGTTAGTTCTATCTTTGTTGCTAGGTTAGTTCTATGATGCTGCTAGGTTAGATATATGTAGATGCTAGGTTAGTTATTTGTACTTGCAAGAAACATTTCTAACAAAAAGACCAAAAGATATCAAAAGACATCGAAAGAATAACTTAAAAGCCATCAAAGAAGTTTCATACAAAACACTTCCACCAACAGATCAAAACAGATCAGCCAACAAAACAAACCCAACAAACAAAACCCAACAAGTGTTTAACAGATCATACTCACTCCATCTTAATTCTAAATTTGATCATGTCTACATCGGCCACAAGGAAGAAAGAGCAGGTTGTCCCTTCGAAGATTGCATTTTCAACAAACAATTGTCGAGCGTCGCCATTCTGAATAATTTTCCTTCCATCATCTCCGTGAGTGATGTTTACCCTGTAAATTCTTTCTCCTACTTGTATAGATGCACGCTGGTAGTGATTATATTTACCTTCGATATGTTCCCTCCAGAAAGGCATTGGTATGGGCTGCAAGAATAAAGTAATTTATATGCATTATACGTATTTAAACACAAACAAGTTAATTATGCAGCTAAGCCAGATGAAATTTATTAAACTTACCAAACGGACACGTTCAACATGTGTGGGCTTTATCTTGACATTGAAATTATATTGTGGCAGCCGACTACAATTGTTGCGCTCAAGGATTTTAATTTCATAGTCTAAGTTGCTGGTTGGTCTGACGAGCAATAAGGTACCAAATTCAATGCCCTCTGTAACAATGTACTCACACCAACCGTCTACAATTGTTGGGCAACCATCAACCCTTCTTATCATAGTCTCGTATGTGCGTCCTTCTATTGTATGTATAATGCATCTCTGGGACAGATCCTCATCAGGGAAATAGTGGTGCGTGGGTCGTGGAAAGGGCTGGAACATCACAACATATTTTTCTTTTTTGAGTAAACTGTGCTTTATATGTAACAATGCACTATTAAAAGAAGAATTAAAACAAAGAACTTTACCATAGTGTGGAGAATCCTGTTCATAACAGCCCTAAAGAAAACTGGCAGTGAGTAATCATCAGTGTCCTCCATTATCATTCTGATGTGATCCATACTCTGTATTATGTTATTGAGATGCAATACAATATTCATAGAGATTAGGGTTACGAAGATGTTAAATTAACAACGTACATAAAAGAAGCATATATAATCAAACATATTATGCAATAGTTAATACATAGAACATGGTGACGATTAAGATAAAATTATTAACAGAGATTTCACCTTCAGTTTCGTGATTTAATCTTCTTTTGGTAGGGTAAGGCGGCAGAAAAGTATATTAGCCTTTGACAATAATGCAGTGTAAGTAACCCTAATTTCTGTTTGTTCACTTTATATGAAGGCTGCCATTAATGAACCATAACTACCAGACTTAAATACTAGCTCGTCGTGTGTTGTTTGTTGTATAGTTGCCATTATTGACCCATAACTACCCGACTTAAATATTGTTGCTAGGTTAGTTGTCTAATGTTGCTAGGTTAGTTATCTGCTATTGCTAGAGTAGTAGACTGTTGTTGCTAGGTTAGTTATATATACTTTCTATGTTAGTTTTATCAAGTTTCAATGGTAAGTGTATTACCTTGCTAGGTCAGTTTTCTGTGAGTGCTAGGCTAGTAGTCTGGCGTTGCTAGGTTAGTTGTCTATTAGTGCTAGGTTAATAGTCCGTTGTTGCTAGGTTAGTTTTATCCAGTTGCTACGATAGTTATCTGTATCTGCTAGGATAGTTATATAACTATGCTAGGTTAGTTTTATCCAGTTGCAATGATAGTTATGTGTTGTTGTTCGGTTAGTTTCTCTGTTATTGCTAGGTTAGGTCTCTGTTCATGCTTGATTAGTTATCTTATGTTGCTAGGTTAGTTATATATCTCTGCAAAGGTTAGTTTCATCATGTTTGCAATGTCAGCTGTATACTGGTGCTAGGTTAGTTTCATCATGTTGCAATGTTAGCTGTATACTGGTGCTAGTTTAGTTTTCAGTTGGTGCAAGGTTAGTTGTCTGTTGTTGCTTGGTTAGTTCAATGTAGATGCTATGTTTCTGGAACAATACTATGCAGCAGAAACACATCAAAATTCATATAGAATTATTTATTACAAGGAGATATGTCACTCACTAGTCTTATTACAAGTTCTACTATTGTGATTTTCCACTTCTCCACATTTTCCACAACGTCTTTTCAGCTTTTGACTTTCTTTGATGGATTTTTCTCTTTGTGACAGTAGCCGGCTTTTAGTCGTGCTTCCACTTCTCTTGTTCTTTTCTTGCTTTGGTGGCAGAATATCAACATCAAGATTCGAAACGGATCCACAGAATTCTTGTATCACAGCTTCTTTACTTAGGATTGAACTTGAAACCTGATGTGCCCCCAACAAATGGTTCTTTTCTTCATTTATAATCTTGGACAAGTGTTCCAATTTGTCCTTGCTACCTTCAGCAAGAGATATGAAACAATAAAAATCAGACCACAGACTGTTTAGATATGCATTTCTCTGATTTTTTCTGTCGAGTGGATTAAGTCTTGCATTATCAATCTCATGTCCAGAAGAAGCAACCTGCAGCCAACGGTTGAGGAGGTACTTCTCTGGTATTCTCTCTAAATCCTTCACTAGCATTATTGTGTGACGGCACACCAATCCAAACTGTTGAAACATTTTACAGCTGCAATCCACCAAATCCCCACACTTATTAACAATGAATTCAACACCATCTCGACCAACTTCTACAACCTTATATCTGGTTGTTTCATCCTCCTTTTCAATATGCACAGTCACACATTTAAAACATGCTGCTTCAATCTCCATTTGCACCTCCGAAAACACTGTTTTCGTGTAAACTTTCGCAGCATGTTTTTCAATTTGTAATAGTGTCTTGCACTCAGGAGGTGCATTCACACATTCATGATCCAGCTTGCTTATAACATGCCTTTGTGCATCCATTGCACTTTCAAAATGCATAAAGAACTCAACTAAGTTTGCACTTTTAGATTTGTAACTTCCGAACCAACTATTAACACTTTCAGACCTAGAAGTTGTTTTCAGTAGGCCACCCATTTTGACATCCTTAAAGTATGCGGGGATCCATGATTTTCTAATCTGAAATAGTGTGGTAAACCACTGATTCTATGTTAATGCAAAATCATTCATCAATTTTCCCCATTTTTCTTCAAATTCCTCAAGATTCATGTAAATATCCCACACCATTTCATTTAGCCCGTTCATGAAGTTATTATCCTTCGCTAATGTAGGAACCTTTACCTTTACCTTTTCCATGATATGCCACATGCACAGACAATGTCTTGCCTGTTTGAAAGTCGCCCGAACTGCATTCTTCATAGCAGGATCTTGGTCAGTGATAATGTAATATGGTTCACTTCCCATAGCTTTCAAAAAATTTTCCAATAACCAAATGTATGATGCTTCATCCTCTTTAATCATTAACCCAACTCCAAATGTGACACACTTTTTGTGGTTATCAATTCCCGTAAATGGTACAAACACCATTTTGTACCTGTTTAAAGATAGAGAGCAAATCAGAACAATAAATGAAATTGTTAACTAGTATAATACTTGCTGCTAGGTTAGTTGTCCAGTGGTGCTATGTTAGTTGTAATTTTTTCCTAGGTTGGTTGTATGTTGTTGCTAGGTTGGCTGTCTGTTGGTGCTAATTTAGTTGTCTGGTGGTGCATGGTTAGTTGTCTTATGTTGCTAGGTTAGTTATGTATCTCTGCAAGGATAGTTTTATCATGTTGCAATTGTATGTTGTTGCTAGGTTAGTTTTATCTGTTGGTGCTAAGTTAGCTGTCTGTTAGTGCTAGGTTAGTAGTCCCTTGTTGCTAGATTAGTTAACTCAGCTGCTGGGATAGTTATCTATAGCTGCTAGGATAGCTGTCTACTATTGCTAGGTTAGTTATATGAAGGTGCTAGGATAGTTATATATCTCTGCTAGATTACACTTATCAAGTTGCAATGATAGTTGCTCAGTTAGTTATATCTAGATGTAAAGTCAGTTTAATTCAGAAATTACATTACATATAAATCTGATATAGCCATACTATCATATAACGGTTCAGTAACGTTGCGGTTCAGAGATTACCAAGTCGACTTACGCGAAGTCGACTCTGTCCGCAGATTCGTTGAAGAAGATCCCGTCAAGGGTCCAGTCATTTCACCCAGTCGACTTCTACGTGTCGACTGGCACAAGAGAATTTCCTCTTGGAAGACGGTCAAACACGTGAGGGTCTACTAACAATTGAATATGGCCCAGTCGACTCGGGTCGATATCCCGAGTCGACTGAGGAAGTCTTGAAGCTCATAGGACCTCGATGACTCCAGTGCACTTCAGCATATCGGAGGATAGTTATTAAGGATAAGAAGGAAGTTACCAGAGATAAGGAAGAATCTAGATGCTGACTAGGAAGTGGACGGAATGCGAACCGACCAGGGTATTTTGGACATTTCCAATAAGTCGGCCAGGGCATTTTGGGGACTTCAGGTAAATGTTTTACTTCTATATAAAGGAGCTGAGGTAACTCCAAAACCCTAACTCCCATTCATTCCACATTCTTCCCCATTGCTGCTGCTTCTTCAGAGCAGCTCTTTTCACTCTTTTCACATACTGACTTGAGCGTCGGAGGCTCTACGCCGGAAATCCCTCCGGCGTTGAGTTCTTGCAGGTGTTCTTGCGGTTCAACAACGGTTCGAAGGCCATCAAATCAGATCTGAGCTCATTCACACTGGTTCATCCCAGATCAGAACGTTTTCTCATCGGACCGTTCCAGATCTGAGAAGAGACCCATCATTTGGCGCCGTCTGTGGGGAGTTCTTGAAGGAAGTAAGAGCTTTACACCTAGTTTGGATCTGTTTCCGATGGCAGACAAGGAAGGATTGCCGAAAAACTTGAATGAAGATTTCAGGGCAGCATGGACTGACAAGCAACCTCCGTCGATTCCCAACCCCAGACCACCGCTCCAAGTGTTTGGTTTCCCACCATTCGGGGCACACGCGCCGTCAGGAGGGCGTATGGGGAAAGAAACGCCTATCACCCCACCAGGAGTCAAGATCCCAGTGCTTGCTCAAGGGGAGGCCAGTCACGCGAGGAGTACGAGCGGAGAAGTCAACGGTCGTGAGCCAACCGAGACGCTCCTAAGTCTGGGAAAGCAGCCTGGACCGTTCGAGCCAGGAAAGAGACCGCTGCCCCAAAGCGAGGAGCAAATGTTAACCATAACACGGAGCGAGATGCAGAGGATGATTGCCGAAGCTGTAACTGCGCAAATCAAACAAACACCAGTCGAGCAACCCAGGGTGGAACAACCCCGAATCGAGCAAGCTAGGATCGAACAACCTCAAAATGAGCAGCAACCCCCTGAACGCGAACGACAGACACAATCGCATGAAAGGCAGTACATGAGGGTAGATGAGGAGGAGTCCTCTGTCAGAACCGTTAATCCACAAGCCAGAAACGACACGCTAGAGCAGCTGTTAGCGCAGGTCCGAGACTTGCAGGCTCGGGTGGAAGGAAGAAAAACGGGAAGCTCGAGGGGACACCCTTTTTCACAACATATTCTAGATGCCGACTTGCCTCAGGGGTTCAGGGAGCTCAATATCTGGTATGACGGGTCGACTGATCCCTCTCGACATCTCAGGAGTTTCGAAAACATGGCAATATTGCACCGTTATAACCACCCCGTTCAGTGTCGAGCGTTCTTGACGACCCTGCGAGGACCAGCGCAGGATTGGTTTCATCAATTGCCCCCAGGAGCCGTCAGGGATTTTGACGGATTTAGCTCGAGTTTCCTAAACCAATTCGCAAGTGTAAAAGCCCAAGAAAAGTCTTACCTTACTTTGATAGGTATGCAGCAGAAAGAAGGGGAATCATTGAGGGACTACGTGGCGAGATACACACGGGCGTGTGTCGACGTCCCCTCGGCCACTGAGGAGATCAAGTCGGGAGGACTCACTCGAAGGCTACTCTCGGGACTGTGCAGAAATTCCCTAGCAAAACGACCCAGAAGGACGTTCGATGAAGTATTGGGAAGGTGCGCCAAATACATGAATGTCGAGGAAGCCGAAGCTGACTTTTTACAAGCGACTAAAGCAAAAGCTGAGTCTCGGGACGAAAAGAAGGATAGAAAACCGGTCTCGACGGTTGAAAGGAAGGGATCCCCGAAGTCCGAAAGAGAAGGCCGTTCGAGGGGGTGGAGGGAAACCCAATATACCCCACTGTTAGCCTCGAATGCAAGGATATTGGAAGTGATGGAGAAGGAGATACGCGAAAATGTTGTCAGATGGCCACGAACAAGGAAGGATGGGCCGACAAAACCTAAAAGTAACCTGTATTGTCGATTTCATAAAGACTACGGCCATAACACCGATGAATGTCGGCACCTAAAAAATAAAATCAAGAGACCGAGCTTCCCGTGTCGACAAGGATTCTTTGGACTTCATAGCCCGATATCTGAGCTGTGATCATCAAGGCATCGTTGTGAGGTCTCTCGACCTCTCCCATGTCTGTTGGTCCAAAATTCATCACTGGACCGTCTTCCTCGACTTGTTGCACTTCGATTTTTCCGTGATGCCCTCGAGCATATGCCTTTCTAGCCCGATTTGAATCACCATCGGTTGGCCCTCGGAATATCATGTGAATTACTCCTCTTTTCTGGGGGAGCTCCTCCTTATCGAGTGTTCTTGCCCTCTTGTGAGGGCTTTTGCTTCTCTCCCTTCGTCGACTGATTCGTTCTCGATCCTTATAAACGAAATTCCTTTAGATGGCCTGCTTTGATTAATGTGATTTTTTACAATTGTCTTAAACGGATGGAACTCGACATCGAACTCTCACCTCTGCACACCTCACTTTTTGGATTTAATGGCTCGGAAGTCGCACCCCTAGGGGAAACCACTCTCGCTGTCGTCCTCGGGGAAGGCGACTTAAGGAAGGTGAAAATGGTGCGATTTGTCGTAGTCGACGTCGAGTCGGCTTATAATGTGATCCTGGGAAGGCCAGCACTTAACGCATTCCAAGCAGTAGTGTCAACCTATCATATGAAGCTAAAGTTCCCCGCCGGAGATAAGGTAGGGGAGGCCCGAGGGGACCAGAGGCTGTCAAGAACCTGTTATCAGATTGCTGTAAGGACAAACCAACGAACGGAGGTAAAAGAAGGAAAAAAGCTGGTGTCAAATGAAAAGAGACGAAGGGAGAATGATCTCGAGCCGCATGGGGAATTAATGGAAATTCAAATCGGGGAAAGAGAAGAGCAGACCACTAAAATAGGGCGAGAATTGGAAGAAGAGTTACGTCGACAGTTGGTGGGACTGCTGAAAGAATTCAGGGACATATTTGCTTTTTCCCCTGAAGAGTTAACGGGAATCGATCCCGATGTCATGGAACATAAACTCAATGTCGACCCCCTGAAGAAGCCCGTGAAACAACGACTTAGGCACCATGGCGTAGAGATCGACAAAGCCATAGAGGTCAAGGTGGATAAGTTGCTGAATGCCAAACATGTCAAGGAAATTCAATTCCCAGAATGGATATCAAACACAGTGATGGTAAGAAAAGCGCTAAATAAGTGGCGTATGTGTATTGATTTTCGCGATTTAAATTAAGCTTGCCCAAAGGACCACTACCCCCTGCCGAGAATCGACCAGCTGGTCGACTCCACTGCTGGCTGTCAATTGCTAAGCATGATGGACGCGTCCCAGGGGTACCACCAAATTCCCCTGGCTCCTGAAGATCAAAGCAAAGTTAGTTTCGTGACGAGCAAAGGGACATATTGTTATGTCGTTATGCCTTTCGGACTTAAGAACGCAGGGGCAACATACCAAAGGTTGATGGATCGAATGTTCAAATCGCAGATCGAGCGAAATATGGAAGTTTACGTGGACGATATCTTGGTGAAAAGTAGGTCCTCGATCTCGCATGTAGAGGACTTAAGGGAAACGTTTACGACACTAAGAACATTTGGAATGAAGCTGAACCCGAGTAAATGTGCCTTTGGAGTGAGGGTAGGACGATTCCTGGGCTATATCGTAACTGAAAGAGGCATCGAAGTGAATAAGGACAAAGTGCAAGCCATACTCGACATGACCCCACCAAAGAATGTTAGAGAAGTGCAAGTCTTGACAGGTCGAATTGCAGGCCTAAGTCGATTCATAGCTCGGGCGGCGGAAAGGAGTTTTCCATTCTTCAAGTTACTCAAGAAAAAAGCTTTTCAGTGGGGTGACGAGGCTCAGATGGCGTTTGAAAAGTTGAAGGAGTTTTTGAGCGAGCTACCATTGTTAACAAAGCCGGAGCCGGGCGATGAATTGGTGCTCTATATCTCGGTGGGAATCTTTTATTTGAGTTCTGTATTACTGCGAGAAGCTGAAGGGACCCAACAGCCGATCTATTATACAAGCCGAGTGCTTCAAGGCGCAGAAGCAAGATATTCCGAAGTCGAGAAGGCCGCATTAACATTGGTACTCACAGCCAGAAAATTGAGACCGCATTTCCTGAACCATGTGATAATAGTAAGGACAAATTTCCAGCTCGGAGAGACACTGGGTCGACCTACCGTGTCGGGTCGACTCGTAAAATGGGCAGTAGAACTCAGCGAATTCTCCATCAAATACGAACCTCGACGAGCTATAAAGGCCCAAGCTCTAGCCGACTTTATTCAAGAAGGAACTAAAGGGGCAAGCAAGAAATGGATGATGCACGTCGACGGGTCCTCGTCAGCCAAGGGATCTGGTCTGGGAGTAACCCTAGTATCCCCCGAAGGCAAACAGCTCGACTTCGCCATCAGAATGGGGTTTAAAGCCTCAAACAACGAAGCAGAGTACGAGGCTCCAATTAAGGGAATCCAACTGGCAATCGGGGGCGGAGCGACGGAAATCATGGCACATTCTGATTCACAACTAGTTGTGGGGCAAGTATTGGAAAATTGTGAAATCAAAGAGGATCGGATGATAAAGTATGTCGAAGAAATTCAGAACCTAGTGCAAGGCTTGGACAGCTTTGAGCTAACGCAAGTACCTCGAGAAGAGAATAAGCGGGCCGACTGGCTCGAGAGAATTGCAAGCTCGAACGAAGGAAAAATGGGGAATCATATTACCACACTACACTTGGAAAGAAGTGTCCTGAGTGAGACAATGGAAGTCGACGAAAACCAAGATTGGCGAAAAGCAATTCGCGAGCTATTACAAAGTCGAGTGCCAGGAGGCTGAGAAAGCAACCCGATATTTGAGTAAATATTTTGAGATCGAAGGAGTCTTGTATAAGAAGTCGATGGTCGGGCCCCACCTGCGACGCGTTTCTGAAAAAGAAGGGGACCATGTCTTGAAGGAGATCCATGAGGGATGCTGCGGAGCACATATAGGATCACGAGCCCTAGCTGGCAAAGCCCTTCGAGCAGGCTATTATTGGCCCAAGATCCGAAAAGCAGCCGAACGATTAGTACAAGGATGCGATAGATGCCAGCGCCATGGTCAAATTCCCCACGTTCCAGCCGAAGCAATGACGACAATCAGCTGCCCGATCCCTTTTGCTCGATGGGGAATTGATTTGGTAGGCCCGTTGCCTATGGGAACAGGACAACGAAAATTCATGGTGGTTGCCGTCGACTACTTTAGCAAATGGGTAGAAGCAGAACCTATGACAAAAATCACTGAAGATAAAATGATACATTTCCTGTTCAATAACATCTGTTGTCGAATGGGAATCCCAAAGATCTTGATTTCGGATAATGGGACGCAATTTCAAGGAAAGCGATTTGCCTCAGTTGCACACCCTCAGGCGAATGGCCAAGTCGAAGTGACAAACAGAACCATCTTGCAAGGGCTAAAAAAAAGACTAGAAAAAGCATCTGGTGCCTGGGTCGACGAGCTGACAACGGTCCTATGGGCCTATAGGATGACCCCAAGAAGTTCAACAGGGCAATCACCATTCCACATGGTTTATGGAATGGACGCTCTATTACCCATCGAAGTCGGATTAGAATCACACAGGTCGACATTCTTCAAAGAGAGGGCCAATGAAGAGTTAGCAAAAGAAGCCCTCGACATGATAGAAGAAGTGCGAGACGAAGCTTGGCTGCGATCCGTAGAGTACAAACAGAAGATGCGTGCGGCCTTTAACAGGAAAGTCCGCACCCGACGATTTCAAGTAGGAGACCTCGTCCTCAAGCGAGCAGATGCTCTTAAACATGTCGGGAAGCTTGAAGCCAACTGGGAAGGACCTTACACCATCACCAAGGTACTCGAAAGAGGCGCATACGAACTCGAAGATGGAGAAGGACGACAGTTGCCGCGATCCTGGCACGTGATTCATCTCAAACGCTTTTATGCACAAGATAGTATTTTGAACTCCTTTTGTACTGAACAATGGCTAATCAAACTTAGTAATGCGATGACTTAAAAGTTTCATGATTAAAGTTGTGATTTTTACGTTCCCATGTCGATTTTATTATGACTAGAAGAATCAGACCCCTCGGCAAGGCTACAAAGCCCACGACTATTAAAGTCGACTCAAAACAACAAAAGTTGTATGCCTCGAGCGAAATCTCGGCAAGGCTACAAAGCCCACGACTATAAAAGTCGACTCAAAACAACAAAAGTTGTATGCCTCGAGCGAAATCTCGGCAAGGCTATAAAGCCCACGACTATAAAAGTCGACTCAAACAACAAAAGTTGTATGCCTCGAGCGAAATATCGGCAAGGCTATAAACCCCACGACAATAAAAGTCGACACAAACAACTACAAAGTTAAATGCCTCGAGCGAAATCTCGGCAAGGCTATAAAGCCCGCGACTACAAAAGTCGACTCAAACAACTAAGCTGTCTCAAACATAACCCGTCAAGGTTATAATGCCTACGGCTACGAAATCACTTTAACTACAAAATGTGTAAGCAAATGAAATGTCGATAAATCTACAACTACGAAGTTATAAGTAAAATCTTGAGGAGTGCATGAACACAGCGTTGCGGGAACGTGAACAACTTAGGCAAAGATAAAATGAAGAATAACACTTAAAATAAATTCATTACAAGAGTCGTCTCAACACTTACAATTTGGAAAATCAGATTGAGACCAGAACAGACAATAAGAATAAACGACAAGAAAAAGGCAATAAGCCTCGAACGAACAACTAAGATACAACATCTTCGTCGCTCCCCTCGAGGATGGTCACGACCTGATCT
>CACSLK010027773.1:9634725-9663719 GCA_902706635.1 Striga hermonthica
TTTGAACCGCGGGCCAGCGCGGGCCGGAGCAGGCCGGGCCGGACCGGCCCGTTTGACAGTGCTATATATATGACATTAAATTGGAATTATTAAATTGGCATGCATATAATTGATTAATGCATTGGATTCTTGTAGCTTGTGCTATTTTTGCTGTCTTGCCAATTGTTTATGTTTTCTTGTCAGGTATAACTTCATTCATTTTTTTATTTATTATTTTTTCTTTTTTTTTCATTTGATGGTCCTAGAAAAAGCTCTTGCTGAAATTTTGACTGTGAAAGGTGCATAAATATTTTTATATTTGATAAAAATTAATAGATAAATTTATTTGATATTTGATAAATAGTAATTTATAGATAAATTTATTTGATATTTGAATAATAAATTTAATTGATAAATAAATTTATTTGATATTTGAAACAATTTTAGTTGTTTATATTATAAGGAGTAAAAATATTATTATTTGAAACAATAAACAATTTTAGTTGTTTATATTATAAGGAGTAAATGTATTATTATTTGAAACAATTTATTTGTTTATATTATTTATAAGTAACAAAGTAACAGTATAAAATTACTTGTGGAGGAGTAAACGTATTTACTTGTGGAGGAGTAAATGTTATTAATATTATGAAATTACATTTATGTACTTAAAAGCTAGATTTGTAAGGGGTAATATGGGCATTTCAATTTTTTCAAGAAACAACTCATACTTTTAAGGGAGTTATAGAAAAAAAAATTATTTTCTTAAGTTTTTTTTTTTTTTTAATTACAGTATATAACAGTATTTTGTACAACTAGATTAGCCACAAGTTCTTTGCTACATCACGTTTTATGGTACGTGGATATTTATTTATAATCTACACGTAAAAATAGATACTAGTGAAAAATGTTACCGAACATTCCACAATCTTTTATATTTTAAGTATTGCTAATGTTATATTAATTATACCTACATTAGTAGTACTTTGAATAATGATTGAACTTTTATTATAATTTTTCTTTTACAAGCTTCACGCAAATAAATAAAAATAAATGTTTTTTTTTTCTGTGGTTGTTATATTTGGGATTTGGTTCTTTTGATGTTCTTGTTGTTATATGAGATATTATTGGTTTGCTTAATCATATAATTTTCACTTTCAGTAATAGTTTTTAGTCAAAATAAAATTAACTTCTATCACTATATTTACAAATCCAATACAAACTTCAAAGACTTCAATTTCTTTTCTTTGGCAATTTTTATAAGGGAAAATTCTATTGGAAGGCCTAACTTTTAGTATATGTATTAATATAAGGCTTGGATTTTATACTTTTTCAATTGAAGGCTTACATTTTAGATTATTCTCACTTTAAGACTTACTTTTTAGTCAACTTTTCATTATAAGGCCCAACTAACTTTACCTTTTCATATAAATATGTAAAACAATTATTATGTGAATAAAAGTTTTATTATTATTATTATTTTACATACTCATAATAAAAAATAATAAATATATTTAGTAAAATTATATTAATAAAAAATAAAACTATATAAATTACAATAAAACATTGGAATTACAATGATGGGAAACTAAGATAGTAAAACTATATTAATAAAAAATGAAACTATATAAACATCTATTTTCAATTATGTAATTTTTCATTGTTAAACTTTTTGCATAAATATAATTTATATAGTTTCGCATCATTGTAATTTATATACTTTCAATTTTTATTATTATAATTTTACTAAAGATATTTATTATTTTTTATTATAAGTATGTAAAATATAAATTACAAAATAATAATAATAATAATAATAATAATAATGATAATAACAATTTTTATTCACATAATAGTTGTTTTACATACTTATATGAAAAAGTAAAGTTAGTTGGGTCTTATAATGAAAAGTTAACTAAAAAGTAAGCTTTAAAGTGAGAATAATCTAAAATGTAAGTCTTCTTTTGAAAAAGTATAAAATTCAGGCCTTAAATTAATACATGTACTAAAAGTTAAGTCTTCCAATAGAATTACCCCATTTTTATAAAGTTGAGGAAACTAAATAAAAGATTAAATGCTTCAAGAAATTGGAGGATGAAATATATACATGCACCTCATAATTTAGAGTTATATGTTGGATTTAGAGGGACGAAATAAATGAAGATGAAATTTGGGGGAAATAAAAAACAGATGAATTGTAGATATCAAAAACTTAAAAATTTCCATCATATTGGCATTTCCTTGTTAATGAGGGTCAATTATGAATAAGCATCCAGAGGAGATTGGCAATTGTTCTTCCCTGCAAATACTATATTTGTCGCATAACCAGTTGACTGGCTCCATTCCGTATATTATCTTCAATATGTCATCCATTAGAGAGATTGGGGCTTCGTACAATTACCTCTCAGGTACGCTTCCAACTGATATGTGCCACAATCTTCCGAACCTGACTTTGCTTGATGCGTCGAGCAATCAATTGGAGGGCAGCATTCCACCAAATATAGGCAACTGCACAAATCTTGAGGTCCTTTCGTTATCCATCAACCGTTTCAGTGGGGAAATTCCAAGCGAAATTGCAAGTTTGAGCATGCTTATTAGGGAGTTGTATCTGGGGGATAACGAGTTTACAGGTATATATAAGCGCATATCCTCTCATCATCACATTAACTAGATTCCACCAAATATATATAACTATTAAGTCACAAAGCCTGAGATCATGGTTTTTTATTTATTTATTTTAAATTATTTTCTCAGGTACACTTTTTTTTCATTTTATCATGTTTTTGTTTAAATAAATTACAGGGTCAATACCAAAGCAAATTGGAAATTGTACTTCCTTGAAGGAAATAATTTATGAGCTATTTTCGTTTGGTTTCATGCTAATTCACCATTTATTTAGCAAATGACAAAATAATTATACCCTACACTATTATATGTTCTCAAAATAGCCAATATAATACCAATTTATGGGTTTAGCATTCACTATTAACAATGATGTAGTCTTAATTAATTATGATATAGGCAACTGCACAAATCTTGAGGTCCTTTCGTTATCCATCAACCGTTTCAGTGGGGAAATTCCAAGCGAAATTGCAAGTTTGAGCATGCTTATTAGGGAGTTGTATCTGGGGGCTAACGAGTTTACAGGTATATATAAGCGCATATCCTCTCATCATCACATTAATTAGATTCCACCAAATATATATAACTATATAAGTGCACAAAGCTTGAGATCTTGGTTTTTTATTTATTTATTTTAAATTATTATCTCAGCTACACTTTTTTTCCACCATTGGACACGTATCAATTTCTATGCTTTAGATTTCTCAGGTACACTTTTTTTCCATTTTATCATAATTTTGTTTAAATAATTTACAGGGTCAATACCAAAGCAAATTGGAAATTGTACTTCCTTGAAGGAAATATACCTTACCTACAACTATTTGAGAGGTATGAGCTACTTTTTGTTTGGTTTCATGCTAAATCACCATGTCTCTCTTTAGACAATGACAAAATAAATAATTAATGATGTAGTCTCAATTAATTATGATAAACTGCAATTTTGGTCCCATTTTAATATTTCTTTTGGTCATTAAAAATTCTTTTTTTAATTAGAAAAAATTATTATTACTACTTTATCAAACATGCAAGTGGGGTGGGTGCACATGGACGAATAGTTATTAAAGTAATTATGATTGTGATGTACTTACTATAACAGGTACTTTACCACAAGAGCTGAATAAGTTGGCATTCCTTGAGACGTTCTACGTGGCCTTCAATCAATTGTCTGGATCAATCCCACCATGGATCTTCAACATATCAACTTTGAAGGTTTTAGATCTTACACTTAATCACTTCTCTGGAACTCTTCCTCTCCTTCCAGAGCTCTCACTTTCAAATCTCAATGAATTGTATTTGTGGGGCAATGAACTCAATGGGGAGATTCCGATTTCGATCACCAATGCTTCTAATTTAGATATATTGGATTTGGCAAATAACTCATTCAGTGGCACCATACCCAACTTGGGCAGCTTAAGGCTCTTACGTAAGCTTAACATTTGGGGCAATGCTCTGAGTGGATTAGGATTTATCACTTCAATAGCTAATTGCCAGTTTTTGGAGTATTTAGAGATCTCACTTAACCCACTTAACGGCATCCTCCCTGATTCCATTGGGAATTTATCCAAATCTCTTACAGATTTCCAGGCACATGGCTGCAACATTAAAGGAGTTATTCCTTCTGCCATTGGAAAACTGATTGGTCTGCAACGTTTAGGTTTAGGAGAAAATCAAATCACAGGAGTTATACCTCCAACATTAGGGAAATTAAATCGGCTTCAAAGATTACTTCTTAATGCCAATCAACTGCATGGGTTTATCCCTCAAGATATTTGTGGGATGAGTAATATAGGTGAATTGGTCCTCGAAGAAAATAACCTCACAGGTCCCATACCTGAATGCTTTGGTGAGCTTAAATCCCTAAGAGAGACCTACTTAGGTTCCAACAAGTTGAATTCCAGCATACCTCTCAACTTATGGAACTTGAAGGACCTTTTGTTTCTCGACTTGTCCTTAAACCGTTTGAGTGGTCAGCTTCCATATGAAATTGCAGGTTTGAGACAACTATCTCAACTAGATTTGTCCCATAATCAATTTTCAGGTGACATTCCAAGATCAATCGATGGTTGCGAATCATTAACGTCTCTAAATTTGTCGGATAACAAATTTGAA
The DNA here is from genome assembly GCA_902706635.1 of Striga hermonthica. Lineage (NCBI taxonomy): Eukaryota > Viridiplantae > Streptophyta > Magnoliopsida > Lamiales > Orobanchaceae > Striga > Striga hermonthica. Next base: position 9,639,436 of record CACSLK010027773.1, read on the forward strand.
AGATCCATTCCTCCATCAATGGGGAATATCAGAGCCTTGATGGAATTGGATTTATCGAACAATGATCTTTCGGGGCTGATCCCGGAGTCCTTAGAGGGCCTCAAATTCCTTCAATACTTTAATGTGTCTTACAACAAATTGGAAGGAATGATTCCCACAGGTGGCCCTTTTGTTAACATTACTGCTCAATCTTTTCTTCACAACTCTGCTCTTTGTGGAGATCAAAGATTTCAAGTGCCTCCATGCATTGGGAATAATCTCAAGAACTCTAGACTGAAGAAAGTTGGTCGGCTGATGAAGTATATTGTGCCTCCATTCATTTCAGTTATCATATTAACAGCCGTAATACTATTTGTGTTTGTGAGGACACGAAAACCAAAAAGAGGGCTTGCTCCTACTGATGATGTTCCGCTTGGTGTTACTTGGAGAAGAATCTCATACATAGAACTTGTTAGGGGAACTGACAACTTCAGCGAAACAAACTTACTTGGAAATGGCAGCTTTGGTTCGGTTTTCAAAGGGGTGCTTTCTGATGGACCAAATGTTGCAGTGAAAGTCTTCAACTCGCAATTCGAAAGGGCTATCCGCAGTTTCGATACGGAATGTGAAATACTTAGCAGCATTCGACACAAAAACTTGGTACAAATAATTGGTTGTTGTAGCAACACAGAAATCAAAGCTTTGATTCTCGGGTTCATGCCAAATGGTAGCCTCGAGAAATGGTTGAACATGGAAAACTGTGTCTTGGATTTGATATCAAGGCTGCAAATTGCAATAGATGTTGCATTAGCCTTGGAATATCTCCATCATGGCCATACATTCCCGGTCGTTCATTGTGATATAAAGCCGAGTAATGTTTTGCTTAATGAGGATATGGTTGCCCACCTTTGTGATTTTGGGATAGCCAAGCTCTTTGATGATGGGGAGAATATTGTTCTTACGAAAACTTTGGGGACAATTGGTTACGCCGCACCAGGTAACACTTTTAATGTTGAATATCTTAATATTTATAATTTTTTTTTTCATTTTTTTTTTTCATAATCTTCTGTTTCATTCTTTATTATTTTACATAATGGGTCAAATTAGAAACTTTTTCCTTTTCCGATTTAATGTAGCTACTCTTTACTAAATTTAAAAAACCATTCCCAACATAATATGTTTTGTTTAAATTGAAAAATTTAAGCTAATCCAACGATAATGGTGTGCTTGTGATACAATTAGAGTATGGGTCAGAAGGCAGAGTGTCAACAAGTGCAGATGTTTATAGCTATGGCATATTGTTGCTGGAAATGTTCACAAGCAAGAAGCCAACAGATGACATTTTCAATGAAGAGGTGAGCATGAAGGAGTGGGTACTTCAAGCGATACGAGAAAATACAGTTGCTAAAATTGTGGGCCCTAATTTACTAGCAAGTGACGATCATCATTTTCAATCAAAGGAAGAATGTCTCTCGTCTATCTTTGGTTTGGCAATGAAATGTTTGGCTGTTATGCCCGATGAAAGAATTAAAATGATGGAAACAACAGCTACATTGCAGAAGATTAAAGCCAAAGTTGTGGCTGACACTACAAGTCGTCAACAATATGCATTGTCCATTATTTCGAGAAGATAGATATTCATATATAATAAAGACGGTGGCATATATGACCAGGTAGTTATTATGTTCTGGACTGTGATGTACTACTAGTAATAAATAACAGGTTTTCTACTCAGGTTTGATCAAATGAATCAAAACTTTATACAGTTGCAAGTACCTAAGGGCATATCAAAATGAGATGTCATTGTTGTAGTGGAGTATCTGCTAATTACCACAGCGAGCTCAAAATGTATCTTGGATGATTTATACAGTAATTTTATTTTGAGGAATTTTTCTGCATCCCATGCCATTACTGCCTCAAGATAATTTATACAGTAAGTTTATTTTGAGGAACTTTTCTGCATTTCATGCCATTACTGCCTGAAACCAAGGACAAGTGAAGGCACTAATAACTAAACTATATGATTATGGCTCTACTTTTTTTTACCATATCTAGGTCGGATGGGTGGTGTTCGAATGCACTCTCGTTGCCTGGAGATAGACTTTAAAGACAGTGTAATCGAATCAAACTGCGACATATATATAATTCCTAAGTGACTAATTCTAAGATTCTTTGCTTTAATGGAAAACAACTTTCAATAATTAAACTCCATTTTCCTTCAGGCCCTTTTCCATTTCAACACTAGTATTTGATTCACATGCACAAATATTTAAATTATTATATGTGTATAATTGTAAAATTATGAGTTGAATAATAGTATCGCATTTTAAACATTTTGTCATTAGTAAAAATGAATATCATATGAAATTCAACTATTATAGTGTACACTCTTGCATGAAAAATTTGAATTTGAATGAGCTGGTATAAAGATCTCTATTACAAAAATGTCTTCTTATATATATTTTGGGTTGTATCTATAGCATATCAATGTTTAATACTTCTTTTGCATGTGAATAGTCAACATACAAATTAAAAAGATATTTTTAACCATTCAAATTTAATGGTTTAAACATTATCTTGTAATCATGACAACAGTTACAATCTCCAAATATAAAAAAATGGTAATCGCATGCAACCGTTATCTGAATTCCTTATTTATTATCTTTCTTTCCATTTTTTTTGCCCTATTTTTCTGTTTTTCATTTTATACTATTTTACATTTCTTTTTCAGATTTCATGTAACTACTCTTTACTAAATTTACAAAATCATTCCCAACTTAATCTGTTTATCAAAATTAAAAAAATCTAAACTAATCCAACGATAATGTCGTGCTTGTGATACAATAGAGTATGGATCAGGAGGTAGAGTGTCAACAAGTGTAGACGTTTATAGCTATGGCATACTATTGCTGAAAATGTTCACGAGCAAGAAGCCAACTGATGATATTTTCAATGAAGAGATGGGCTTGAAGGAATGGGTACTTCAAGCAATACGAGAAAATACAGTTGCAAAAATTGTGGGCCCTAATTTGCTAGCAAGTGACAATCAGCATTTTCATGCAAGTCTCATCTATCTTTGGTTTGGCAATCAGATGTCTAGCTGTTATGCCCGATGAAAGGATTAACATGATGGAAACAACAGCTACACTGCAGAGGATTAAAGCCAAAGTTGCGGCTGACACTACAAGTCGTCAACAATATGCATTGTCCATTATTTCAAGACGATAGGTAATGATATGTAACAGAGCATGGTTTCCAGTACTATCTACTATGTTTATAGTGCGAAATAAAGACGGTGGCATATATGAACAATGGGCTTTCTACTCGGGTTTAAAATGTGCCTACAAAACTATATATAATATCAAACAAACAAACAAAAAAAAATATAACTAAGTCATCTTCATCTTTCCTAAGCATGCAGGTTTTCCACTGGGATCACTTTCATATTCCAGTATATATAAAATATATATATTCATACCAAAATCTAAATTTAAGTAGAGACCGTACCTGGGGTAAAAACGACCCTCTTCAGAGTTCAGAGTGAAGTTCCCGAGCAGGCCTGCCGCCAGCTAGGAAGCATCGTGGGCCAATCCCCTCGTCTCATCCCCTCGTCAGGACCTAAGCGGTGTTTACAATCAGGACAAACATAAGCATAAGACACCAGAAATTTGGATGAAATAAAGATACCAACTACATAAGATAGAACTCGACTAGTGTAACCAATAGTAACAAATAAAATGTATCTACCACAGAAATTAGTTCCTACTTGAACACTCTATCCATTTGCAACATGGAAGCTTAAGCTTATTATACAACGGCCTAATAGAGGGTACAAGCGACAATGGAGGATATCAGTAAATCATAAAAGATTAGTTAGCCATCATAGGTGAAAGTAAATTTTCAAATGTGTTTGTTTGTTAAGATGCAGTTCCGGGCTAACAAACCAAAATATTTATTTTCAACAATCTTTTGTCCTTCAAAGACGTATTCAAAGAACAAATGCTGAGGTATAGTTGCAGTGTATGTGCATTCAACTCTCTCGATTCTCGCAGGCACCGCGAGAATCGAACCAATAAATCATTAATGTGCACAGTAAAAATATTACTTTCTCCAGCAAGTGATTCATATACCATCAGATAAACAAGTGATTCATTTTACATTGGCGAGATAGCTTTAAGGGTATGAATAGAAGCAGCAAAAGCAGCGTCTGAAGCAGCTGGAGTGAAAATACCGAAAAGGGCCTCGTCGATTTGGGGCAGCCTGTGAAATCAATCTCCATTGGAGGACTTTGCTGATAGCTTCGGGTGCGTAGGGAAGAGATCGCCGCCGGTGCCTGCGAGAAGCTAAGCTTAGAGTCGCACGAAATGTTTTTTCTTTTTTTTTTTTTTTTTNNNNTTTTTTTTTTTTTTAGTCGCACTAAGTTGCAGACATGCTTTTTGTATCTAAAAACGTTTATTTTGTAAGGGTAGCTAGAGATGTTAAACCGGCTACCCCTTGCGGTTTCGGGTTGGCCCTAGCTTCGGGTTAAATGGTCTGGGCCTAAAAAGCCCGAATTTTAACGAGTTACCAATAAAAAGACCTAACCCTAACCCTAGCGAGCTTCGGGCTAAACGGGCTATAATAATAATAATAATATATAAAAAAACATATAAATAAAAATTACAAACGGGCTTCATGTATGAACACTAGTTACAAACAATTAAATGACATGTTTTCTCAAAAGAAGAAAAAAATATTCGAACTATTACTTATAATTACCATTTTACTACTTATTTTTGTACGCTTTGGAAATTTTCACGATATTGTATCTTACTGCTTAATTATATATTTTATCACTATGTTTTATGTGTTAGGTCTATTCTTAGCCACTTTCCTGGTATGGTAGTACCTTCGTTGGATTGCATCTTCCTTCCTTTTCTTTCCTCTATGACTTCACTTTGCTTCGCTTTTGTCTTATGTGTTTTCTATTAACCGTTCTAATTGGCTTAAATAATTTGGTGTGAAGTAGAATAACAAAATTGTTAATATTTATCTTTCAAAATCATAATAATCGGCTACAACTCATAGTTACATATAAAGTAGAATAGTAAAGTTGTAATATACAAGTTAAACGGGCTAGCCCTAGCGGGCCTCGGGCTAGTCCTATCGGACTTCGGTCTAAACGGTCCGGGCCTAAAAAGCACTGATTTAAATGGGCTACTAAAAAATGCCCTAACCCTATTTTTCTTCGGGCTAAACGGGTCGGCTCATCGGGCCAAGGACCGTTTAACATCTCTACATCTCTAAGGGCAGCTATCTTTTGATAATACAAGCTCAATTGTAGATTAAATCAGAATTTTTGTTTCATTAGCAATTTGATTGAGTACCTTTTTATTTTTAGCTATGAAAGTCACATCTTTTCACCTTTTTTTCATTAGCAATTTGATTGATACACCTCATATTATAAAATAAAAAATAAAAATGAGACATTTGAAAATCCAGACTTGTAATATTACAACAACAACAAAACCTTTTAGTCCCAAACAAGTTGGGGTAGGCTAGAGATGAAACTCAATAGAAATAGTGGTAAAAAAAAAAAAGATTGGAGCAAAAGAGAAAAGAGCAAAAGTCACGATTCCGGCACGTTGATCGCTAGTCTCCAAGCGCTCCTATCCACCGCTAAATCTTTGGAGATATTCCAATCTTTAAGGTCCTTCTGAACCGACTCTTCCCAAGTGAGTTTAGGCCGACCTCTACCTCTCTTAACAACATCGGCCCGCTGTAGAACTCCCCTACGCACCGGAGCATCGGGAGGCCTCCGTTGGACATGTCCGTTGTAATATTAAGAAAAAAAATAAAAATAAAAGATCTTAAATTTTCAACTCACTCTGTGCACTTTATCGGGAGTGCTCAATATATTCGAGTGTCACACCGACGAGAGAATTTAAGTACACAACAAAATACAATAGAGTTTCAAATACAATTCACCTGTAATTTTAATTTTGTTTTATTATTATCTTCTTCTCTTTACGTGAACGTGAAATAATAAAGAAATTAGGAGCCAAATACATGAGTATTTGAAGCCCGATCTGTTGACTTTCTTGCTTCAATTTACAAAGGTTGAAATTAAATTTAACTGCAATTTAACCAAGCATACATGCGGTAGTTTTTTTTTTTCCTTTTTTTTTTGGAGTGAAAACGAATCAATATGCAAATCATGAGAAAGAAGTATCATCAAGAAGGTATGTTGTGAAAAATAGTTGGGATCCGAAAGTTTGTTATGCTAGAAGATTTAATAAAATTTAGGAATAACTTTTTTTTCTAACCTCTCAAATTAAGATTTTTTTTTATTTTTTTTTTATTTTTTTTTTATTTTTTTTTTAACTTCTAGACCTATTTTTCAAGACATACTACTTAATCTCCTAACATGTACAAATTGTTACATCTTGCTTCCTCATCTTGAATCAAATTCAAACCACCAAAAAAAATAAATAAATAAATAAATAAACAAATAAAAATCCTACAATTTAATTAAAATATCAAGTCAATCCATGACGAAATACATCAAATAAGAGCTCCTATAGTTCATGAAGAGAAGACCAAAATGAGATAAGAAGCTCGAGCTTCCGACTGGTCTAGGAAGTTGAAAGGATGAGCGAAGTGAACACAAGTCATCAATCTCATGTCTCAATATTAGTTATGTAAAACTGTGTTTTCATGAAAATTTTCCCAGCAAAGATAACAACCAGAAAATCATTGCTGGCAAGCGAAACAAGCCCACACTAAACCGGTTGATCAAAAACTCGAACCATCGCCATTACACTAATTCAGCCAAAAACATATCAATATATAAGGGGGCCATCATATTTTGACAGAAAATTATAATTAGTGTTGTGTGGTCCAACATTTCATATCACAATCAACACACTGTGGACAAATTGATATAGGCTTAATGACAATAAACATTGACTTGAGAGTCAAGGTCTTGCAATAATGTTCACAACACTAACTCAGAGACACTCAAATGGAGGGCCACATATTCCACACACTGAAATATAATAGTGCAGTCCAACTGCAAATGACTCACGAAAACAAACTACGCACTATAGCTTAATCATATTTAACTTAAGTTTCGACTAAAACGGTAAGCGGACATTGATAATTAAGTAGCCTCAGTAAGCAGTCATTGTCATGACTTCCACAGTTCCCTCAAGTGAAGTTCATCCGCGACTGCACACACAAGTAAAGAAAAAGAAATAACAGTTGGCACTTAGCATATTAAGATCACAGGCAACAAAAAGAAATTAGACCTTTCATAAAAATTAGCCATTTATCTTCAACCTCACAAGCACCCACCTTAAGGTATAACAAAAACCAACTTATGTTTTGCATTTTCTTAATAAAGTATAACATATTGAGGTTTTGCAGTAAGAAAACAGAAACACATATCACGAGAAAATTTTTAATTTCAAAATATAGCCAATATAATCCCAATTAGCTGCAACTCAAATCAACGTAAATATCAAGATAATTTTAGCAACTAAACCTAAGACATTACAAAAATTTAAAGTCCAGAATCCAAGTAGTCTTCTTGTGTGTCATTTCCAGGACATGGTGAGATAGCGCAAACAGAGGCTCCTATATAACTTGTTAAACACGACTAGACCCGTTTTCAATTTGCCCATACCACGTAAAACAGAAAGTCTTCCAGATTAAAATAAGGTAAATCATTTTATGTGTGTGTGCCATATTTTCTTCAAGTAACCAAATTAGAGATTCTTTGCTTTCAAGGAGAAAAACAAATTTCAATAACAAAACTACATTTCACTTTTGCTCCTTTTCAATTTCAACATTAGTCACAAAAACAATTCCAACTATCCACACTTTTGAAAGGGAAAATATTTGTGAGAAAATGAGTCGAAACTCTGTAAACCTTTCATTTCTGCACGAGAAAGTACACACAAAAATTTAAATATATATAAAAAATGAATTTATATGAATTAAACAGTCTTCTCTGCAAGCAAGGACCCTACTTTTACTCCATACTCCGAGTAATGACAATAAGCATTGACTTGAGAGTCAAGGTCTTGTAATGCATTTGATTAAAATTTGACTCTATACTTATGATAATGGACCCCCTCCACTTAAAATTGTTATTTTCTATTTTGTAATGCGAAATATTCGTTTTCAGTTTGCCCCAAATCCACGTAAATCAGTCTCTTATCCCCAAGAAAATAAGGCAAACTCAATTATGACATTATCTAAATGAGGCCCGCATGTTGTCATGTAAATTTCCTCTTTGTGGCTATATATATGCTTGTGTGCCAACAGCCTAGAATATGAATCAACTCAATCACCTGCCCAAAAGAAAATGGAGAATAATTATCCTTTCTTCATCTTCTCCACTCTGCTAATTATAATACTCAGTAGCACCATTAACAGTAAAACGTCCTTAGCCACCACAACCGATGAAAACGCACTTGTCCATTTCAAAACTTCCATCACCTCCGACCCTTACCGTATCTTGGCCACAAACTGGTCGACTGACACTTCTTCTTCCTCCGTTTGTCAATGGATTGGTGTTTCGTGCGGCATCAAACACAATAACAGAGTCACGGGACTTAACATTTCCGGTTTTGGCCTCAGAGGAACTCTGTCCCCACATCTTGGGAACTTGACGTTTTTAAGATACTTAGACATCAGTTATAATAATTTCACGGGGCCCATACCTCGTGAGCTGTCTCGTCTGCGCCGCCTGAGGTCTATGGATATGGGATTCAACTCGTTTGCCGGACAAATACCAACCTGGTTTGGGGAGTTAACTCAACTCGAGATAATGCGTCTGAACAACAACACGTTCACAGGTAGAAAACCCTAAGGACATTAGCAATTGTTATTCCCTCCAAATATTAGTTATGAACATTTTTTCCAACAAAAAAACCTCATGTTCCCAGAACAAAACCATTGAGTTGGATATATCACTAATCAAAGCAAAACCATTGTTTTAAGAATAATGCAGTGGCTTTCTTATTTGATTAATGCAGTTTCACAATGACAAACTATATTACCGACAATTTTTCAGGGTCCATACCTCAAGAGTTGTCCCTCTTGCAGCGCCTGAGGCTTATAGATATGGAAGCCAATTCATTGACCGGACAAATTCCGGTGTGGTTTGGCGCTTTACCTCAGCTTGAGCTACTGAACCTTAGAAACAACAAACTCAGGGGAAAAATTCCGGAGGAGATTGGCAATTGTTCTTCCCTGCAAATACTATATTTGTCGCATAACCAGTTGACTGGCTCCATTCCGTACATTATCTTCAATATGTCATCCATTAGAGAGATTTGGGCTTCGTACAATTACCTCGAGAAATCAATTGGAGGGCAGCATTCCATCAAATATAGGCAACTGCACAAATCTTGAGGTCCTTTCGTTATCCACCAACCGTTTCAATGGGGGAATCCCAAGCGAAATTGCAAGGTTGAGCATGCTTAGGAGGTTGTATCTGTGGACTAACGAGTTTACAGGTATATATAAGCGCATATCCTCTCGCCATCACATTAATTAGATTACACCAAATATATACAAGTGCACAAAGCTTGGGATTCCACCAAATATATATAAGATCGGAGCTCAGGAACTTGGGTTTTTTTTTAAAATAATTTCTCAAGTTTTAATTACACTATATAACATTATTTTGTACAACTAAATTGTACTTGCAATGCATGTGGTGTCGAATAATTTTCGCTAAGTAAATTTGTAAAAGTAATTTAATTATTTATTAAACATATCATTGTAAGAATGAAATAAAATATAGAACAAATGAACGTGATTTTTTTTTAAAATTAACGTAATGATGTCTTAATATAAAAAGAGTTAAATAACGTTTTACAACCTCCAACAAAAATATATAAAAAAACAAATCACTAATAAAAAACACTAAGATTTTCTTTCATTTTGATTTTGACGTTCTCATAAGAAACATGCATACTCGTTGGAATCCAATACATCAATACTATTACAAAATTCCTTTTAATTTATTTGGTACAACGCCAATTTTATTCAAACACTTAAGAAACATTCTGACCCAATACATAGTCAAATTTCATGATCGTATAATCTTTATAATAAGGTATTTCTACTAACAATGCATAAATACCTCTATGAAATAACTATGTCAGTAAAATTACTGATATTTTTTATCATTGTATAAACTCTTACATTCCTATGTCTCTAGACATATTGGTGCTTACTCCATTGATGCATCGCCCCACGAGTTGGGAATGAATTTTATCTCTAAATAAAAGTTCACATTCCAAAATCTTGGATACATGTATTTCTGCCGAGGGACTAAATTATTTTTTGAAATCATCATACATTACCTGAAAATACCTAAAACGTATATTTAATTACGAGTGAGCGAAATGTAGTACGAACGTGCTCCGAAATTATAAATGTGGAAGCAATAAACTGAAGAGTTAAACAACTCTTCAGGGAAGCGTCTTACTTCCTCTCAGAGCTCTTTCATTGATAAATCGTACAATGACATAGTTTGGACTTATAAGACTTGAACTCCCTTTTAGTGGAGCCACAACTATTCACATTCACGATCCTATCAACTATTTTTTCGGCCACGTTCCGTGGACTTTTTTACTTATACTTAATCCCTAAGTGTGCTATATGAAAGTGTTTGAGGAAACAAAGAAAAGCAAAACAAAAAAGCTTCAGTTCTGGCACATGTAAGAAGCAGGCAACTGAACTGTAAACAAAGAATACAAAATAAACTAAAGCTCGAATTATTAAAAATATTTTTTTTACCAATAATAACCCTCATTAATGAGGATAGAGATGATTGTTTTGAGAAAAAATGAAGAGTGAATATGAAAAAACGTAGTGTACTTATTAGTTAGATGAGAGTAATAATGGAAAAATATATAGTACAAAATATCAAAAACGACATTTATTCGGTTAATAGTTGACAATGCCAAAATGACATTTAAAAAGAATAGGCGGTAGTATTAAATATGATTAACCTACAATTTAGAGTAACAAAATAAATGACGAAATTTGGGGTAAAAGAAATGAAAGCAGATCAATTTTCGATACCAAATTAAAAATTTCCTCTACATCAATTTTCTATTATTTAAATTTCTCAGGTACCCTTTTTTTCCATTTTATCATAATTTTGTTCAAATAATTTACAGGGCCAATACCAAAGCAAATTGGAAATTGTACGTATTTGAAGGAAATAGACCTTCCGAGAAACTATTTGACAGGTATGAGTTATTTTTGTTTAGTTTCATGCTAATTCCCCTGAAAAAATAATTATGACGTTTGATTAACCACTTTAGCAAATTAATGACAAAATAAATATACCCTACCGTCTTCTGACTCTATATGTTCTCAACATAAACATTTACCTATTTATTTTTTTAGCATTCACTAAAATTTGACTTTACAATGACCGGTCCGGGTCAAACAAAAAATTGACAATTATCATAAATTTCAATTTTCAACCCCATTTCACAAAATTAGGAAATGACAAGTGTAGTGCATTGTGCGTGTGTTTGTGACGTGTGTGTTGGTGTTGTTTTTGGTTTTGTTTTTGTTGTGTGTGTTTGTGTTCCGATCTCCTTTTTGGGAGTTTTGTTTCTCCTCTTGTAGGAGTGGGTTCCTCCTCTAGTAGGAGTTGTTTTCTCCTCTTGTCGGAGTGCTGTTTTTTCGGTTTATTGTGGACGTGTTGTGGCATTTAGGCTCCTTCGGGATGTCCTCTCATTTCGGCTTTGGCTGTCGACTTCGGCTGTTTTAGCCGTTCTATGTGTTGTAATTATGTGTTTTTAATGAAATTCTATCGTTTGGAAAAAAAAAGACAAGTGTAGTGCACGTGGAGGAATATATATTTCTTTTGGTCATTAATTTTTTTTTTAATTAATTAAAAAAATAGATGAATTGTAGGTACCAACAAAATAAATCATGAATAAACATCCACCATTGGACATATATCGATTTCTATAATTTAGATTTCTCAGGTACACTTTTTTTTTTTCTTTTTTTTTTTCACTTTATCATACAACAACAACAACAACATACCCAGTATATTCCCAACAGGTTGGGGTCTGGGGGGTCAGTTGTACACAGACCTTACTCTTGTAATTATACAAGGAGACTGTTTCCGTAGCGACCAAGGTACATTGCGTCGTTTGATATATATTTTTATTTTTAGAAACTTCACTAATAGAAGAAGCACTAGAATTTAATTGAGCCATTTTGATCTAGTCCATTATTAGCACTACACTAGAAGAATTGTCAACAATGACTCTTCCAACTCCATTTACAATGGACAAGTTTTTTTCACTTTATCATGTTTTTGTTCTTATAATTTACAGGGTCAATACCAAAGGAAATTGGAAATTGTACTGCCTTGAATGAAATAGACCTTTCTTCCAACTATTTGACAGGTATGAGCTATTTTCGTTTGGTTTGATGCTAATTCATCATGTCTTTAGACAATGACACAAAATAATTAAAGTACCAATTTATGGGTTTCACTATTAACAATGTTGATGTAGTCTTAATTAATTATGATAAACTGCAATTTTCGTCCCATTTTAACAAAATTAGGTAATGTCAAGTGTTGTGAACGTGGAGGAATATATATATATATATATATATATTACGAAGCATGATTTTTTCGCCAAGTAAGATTACGTAATACCAAAAACAGTCACGTAGGCTCAGCGCATTCGAGAATTATATATAGAGGGGTTATACCCTACCGTCTTCTGACTCTATATGTTCTCAACATAATCATTTACCTATTTCTTTTGGTCATTAATATTTATTTCTTTTTTTTTTAATTGGAAAAAATTATCAAACATGCAAGTAAGTGATGGAGGAATAGTTATTAAAGTAATTATGATTGTGATGTACTTACTATAACAGGTACTTTACCAAAAGAGCTGAATAAGTTGGCATTCCTTGAGACGTTCTACGTGGCCTTCAATCAATTGTCTGGATCAATCCCACCATGGATCTTCAACATATCAACTTTGAAGATTTTAAATCTTTCACAGAATCGTTTCAATGGAATTCTTCCCCTCTCTCCCGAGCTCTCTCTTACAAATCTAATAGAATTGCATTTGTCGAGCAATGAACTCAATGGGGAGATTCCGATTTCGATCACCAATGCTTCTAATTTATATAGATTGGAATTGTCAAATAACTCATTCATTGGCACCATACCCAACTTGGGCAACTTAAGGCTCTTGCGTAAGCTTCGCATTTGGCGTAATTCTCTGAGTGGATTAAGATTTCTCTCTTCATTAGCTAATTGCCAGTTTTTGGAGGAGTTAGTGATTTCGTTCAACCCACTTAACGGCGTCCTCCCTGATTCCATTGGGAATTTATCAAAATCTCTTACATTCTTTGGGGCACATGGCTGCAACATTAATGGAGGTATTCCTTCTACCATCGGAAACCTGATTGGTCTGCAACTTTTAGATTTAGGAGAAAATCAAATCACAGGAGTTATACCTCCAACATTAGGGAAATTAAATCGACTTCAAAGATTACTTCTTAATGCCAATCAACTGCATGGGTTTATCCCTCAAGAGATTTGTGGGATGAGTAATATAGGTGAATTGTACCTGAATGAAAATAACCTCACAGGTCCCATACCTGAATGCTTCGGTGAGCTTAAATCCCTACGAAATGTCTACTTAGATTCCAACAAGTTGAATTCCAGCATACCTCTCAACTTTTGGAACTTGAAGGACCTTTTGTTTCTCAACTTGTCCTCAAACCGTTTGAGTGGTCAACTTCCGTATGAAATTGCAGGTTTGAGACAACTAAATCAACTAGATTTGTCTTGCAATCAATTTTCCGGAGGCATTCCAAGATCAATCGATGGTTGTGAATCATTAACATCTCTAAATTTGTCGGATAACAAATTTGAAAGATCCATTCCTCCATCACTGGGGAATATCAGAACCTTGAGGGAATTGGATTTATCGAATAATGATCTTTCGGGGCTGATCCCAGAGTCCTTAGAGGGCCTCAAATTCCTTCAATACTTTAACGTGTCATACAACAAATTGGAAGGAATGATTCCAACAGGTGGCCCTTTTGTTAACATTACTGCTCAATCTTTTCTTCACAACTCTGCTCTTTGTGGAGATCAAAGATTTCAAGTGCCTCCATGCATTGGGAATAATCTCAATAACTCTAGACTGAAGAAAGTTGGTCGGCTGATGAAGTATATTGGGCCTTCATTCATTTCAGTGATCGTATTAACAGCCATAATACTATTTGTGTTTGTGAGGACACGAAAACAAAAAAGCGGGACTGCTTCTGCTGATGATGTTTCGCTTGGTGTTACTTGGAGACGAATCTCATACATAGAACTTGTTAGGGGAACTGATGCCTTCAGCGAAACAAACTTACTTGGAAAAGGCAGCTTTGGTTCGGTTTTCAAAGGGGTGCTTTCTGATGGACTAGATGTTGCAGTGAAAGTCTTCAACTCGCAATTAGAAAGAGTTATCCGCAGTTTTGATACGGAATGTGAAATACTTAGCAGCATTCGACACAGAAACTTGGTCCAAATAATTGGTTGTTGTAGCAACACAGAATTCAAAGCTTTGATTCTCGGGTTCATGCCAAATGGCAGCCTCGAGAAATGGTTGCACTTGGAAAACTGTGTCTTGGATTTGATATCAAGGCTGCAAATTGCAATAGATGTTGCATTAGCCTTGGAATACCTCCATCATGGCCATACATTCCCGGTCGTGCATTGTGATATAAAGCCGAGTAATGTATTGCTTGATGAGGATATGGTTGCCCACCTTTGTGATTTTGGGATCGCAAAGCTCTTTGATGATGGAGAGAATATTGTTCTTACGAAAACCTTGGGGACAATTGGTTATGCCGCACCAGGTGACATTCTTCATGTTGAATATCTTAATGCCTTATTTATTATCTTTTTTCGTATTTTTCTGTTTTTCATTCTATATTATTTTACATAATAGGTCACTTAGAAAGTTTTTCTTTTTCAAATTTAACGTAACTATTCTTTACTAAATTTAAAAAATCATTCCCATCTTAATTGTTTATTTAAATTGAAAAAATCTAAACTAACCCAATGATAATGTCATGCTTGTGATACAATTAGAGTATGGATCAGGAGGCAGAGTGTCAACAAGTGCAGACGTTTATAGCTATGGCATACTGTTGCTGGAAATGTTCACGAGCAAGAAGCCGACTGATGATGTTTTCAATGAAGAGATGAGCATGAAGGAGTGGGTACTTGAAGGTTTACGAGAAAATGCAGTAGCTAAAATCTTGGGCACTGATTTGCTAGCAAGTGACGATCAACATTTTCAAGCAAGGGAAGAATGTGTCTCTTCTATCTTTGGTTTGGCAATGAGATGTTTGGCTGTTATGCCCGACGAAAGGATTAACATGATGGAAACAGCAGCTACACTGCAGAGGATTAAAACGAAATTTGTGGCTGACACTACAAGTCGTCAATAATATGCATTGTCCATTATTTCAAGACAATAGGTATTGATATATAATACAACATGGTTTCCAATAGTATGTTTATAGACGGTGGCATATATGACCAGGTAGTTATTATGTTCCAGACTGTGATGTACTAGTAATAAACAATGGGCTTGATCAAATAAAATCAAAACTTTTATACAATTGCAAGTACCTAAAGGCATATTAGAATGGGACGCCATTTGATCAAACCCGAGTAATTTGAGCTCAAGATTTCATTTGGGACTTCCCCAGTAATTTGATTTTGGGGAACTTTTTTGCATACATGTCATTAATGCCTAGAAGCTAGAACAAGAGAAGGCTCTAATTTGATTTAAAAAATGGACAATCTACTTGGGGCTTGGAATATATTATAATAATTTTCAAGATAATAACTAAACCATATGACCATATCTATTTCCGATGGGTGTTCGAATGCACTCTCGTTGCCTGGAAATAGACTTTGAAGACAGTGTGATCGAATCAGAATGTGACATATACATACACATATACATATATATATATATGTATAATTTCTAAGTAACTAATACTGAGATTCTTTTCGTTCAATGGACAACTTTCAATAATTAAACTCTACTTTCCTTCAGACCCTTTTCCACTTCAACATTTGTTACACCACTTCATTTTCAGAAACAGTTTCAACCATCCAACAGCTTCTTCATCCACTCCCTTTCACTACTCTTCTATATTCAGACTCCACTCACTGCAGCCACCCCACAAACTAGCTTCACATTCTTCCAAATCCACGACCCTTTATTCTTTTTAGATGAGTGCCTTAGTTGGAATTTATTTTTTATTTATCAATAAACATAATGTTTAAGAAGTGCCTACAAAAATATATATAATATCAAACAAAACAAAACAAAATAATAACGAAGTCCTCTTCATCTTTCTATTCATACAAAGATCTTAAATTAAGTAAGAGTAGTACCTGGGCGAAAATGGCCTCTTCAGAGGGAATTTCTCGAGCAGGCCCGCCAGCTAGGAAGAGTAGTGGGCCCATCCGCCTCATCTAATCGACCTTGGACTGGGTCAGGAACTTGGGCCTGGGCCGGGTCAGGACCTAAACGGTGTCTACAAGCAGGACAAACATAAGCATAAGACACCAGAAATTTGGATGAATTAAAGATACCAACCACATAAGATAGAACTTGACTAGTGTAACCAACAGTAACACAAAATGTCTCTATCAAAGAAATTTGTTTCTACTGGAACACTCCATATGCAACATAGAAGCTTATTATACAATGGCCTAATAGAGGGTACAAGCGACAATTGAGGATTTTAGGAAATCATAAAAGATTAGCCATCATAGGTTAACGTAAATATTTCAAATGTGTTTGTTTGTTAAGATGAAGTTTCGAGTTAACGAACCAAAAGATTTTATTCATCAATCTGTTGTCCTTTCAAGATGTATTCAAAGAACGAATGCTGAGGTATAGATGCAGTGTATGTGCAACTAAGTCTGTCATATAAGCATCTGATTTTTGCCACAAAGAGATGACATTGAAGATACCACATAAGACGAACAACCCATAAAGAATCACTAAACCACACAAACAAAGCCATCAAACATAGAACATGAAGGTCAAAAATCACCATCCGCCATAAAAACAAACGGCGTAAATAAGGTTCGAGATAGCCCTAACAGATTATCTTCACACCAGAATTCATAATTACTCAATAGAATACAATACACATCCAGAAATGCTGTTGAAGCAAACTGCTCAAAATTTTATCAAATTAACCATCTCACCATGACTATCAGAAAAAAGAAACAATTCCAGAAAGCAATCTTTAAGACAAAAGGCAAGGTTCTTCAAAGCTATAGGTAATGAAGCTAATTCCACGCAACAAACGAAAGCTTTAAGGGTGTGAATAGAAGTAGCAAAAGCAGCGACAACAACATCTGAAGCAGCTGGAGTGAAAATATCGAAAAGGCCTCGCCGATTTGCAGGATTTGAGGAGGGAATTGGGGCAGCTTGTGAAATTTCCATTGGGGCCTCAATTGTAGATTAAATCACAATGTTTGTTTTATTAGCAACTAGTAATCATATTATGACTTGTGAGCTTTTTAGGAGATAATCTTGTATATAAATTGTGTAATAACAAAATAATCTTGATCATAGGAATAGACATATAAACATATAGATTTCGAGGGCCCTGCTGTGAGATTTTTTACAACACCTGCTGTGTTTAAATCACAGTCATCGAATCATGTTAAGTTAACATTAAATCACAACCATTGAATCATGTTAAGTTAACATTAAATAATGTTAACTTAACATGATTCAATGGCTGCGATTTAATGTTAACTTAACATGATTCAATGGCTGTGATTTAAACAATAATGTTAACTTAACATGATTCAATGGTTGTGATTTAAACACAGCAGGTGTTGTGTTAAGTTCTCACAGCAGGGGCCCCGAACTCAAATATATATTATTGAACACTTCCCTATATACAACAACAACATTATTAGGTTCATTCTTTGGCACGTCATCTTCGCCACAAATTAAGATTTTCAATCTTTTTCGATTAGTGACACGGGAGACAGCAACATATAACTGGTCATGACTGAACACTGGTTTCTTAAGAAATAAGTCAACATCATATATTGGCTGCGTTTGGAAATTGGCTTTTCAGCCAACTTTTGGCTGTTTGACCACTTTATAGCTTATTTGACTTGTTGACCAGTTGTGTTTGGTAAATTAGCTTTTTCACTTAGCTTTTTGCTCCAAACCGCTAATTTGGAAAACGCTACAACTAGGAGCATTTTCATTTAGCTTTTTGCTTATCAATGCTAACATGATTTTTTTTTACGATTGAAAATACTAAAAAAAATAAAGAACAAAAATTGATTTGGACAATGAATTAATTCTGGAAGTTACGAACATAAGTAAGAAATTAATACTAAAAAAAATCAAAGCAATAAATTAACATAAAAACAATATTGACACATTTATTGCTTTCTTATATTTGTTGGAACACTATTAACATATATGAATATTATATTATTATTATTATTATTATTATTATTATTATTATTATTATTATTATTATTATTATTATTATCATCATTACTATTAAACATTAATGTTATTGTTATCATTATTATTGTAATTACAAAATAACACTATTAAGTATTAAAACTATAATGATTTGGCATTTAGGTAACTATAACAACGATTAATTAAAACAATATTAAATTATTATAATATTGATAAAAGTAATTTAAAATATTAATAATTAATCAAAATATTTGATTATCAAATATAATTTTAATTAGCACATCTAGTTTCATGGATTTATTTCATGTGAATGTTGCTATAAGTTTTTTAAATTTCAGTTAATGGGCTATTTGAAAGATAAGAATAAAAATTTTGTTGTCATTTTCAAATACCAATTTGTATTTAAGTGCATTAACACACATTTGTATTTTTAATTTATATTCTTTCTTTTAATATACTTTAATTATAATAAGTATGTAAACTTAATTTAATTAAAGAATCAATTTAATTTTTGTTGATGCAAAAAATAATTACATAAAATACAATTGGTATTCATTGCTTTTTAAATATTTATATATATAACAAAATAATTAAGTTAACAATATTAAATATATTTTTACAAATCAATCAGCTATCTAACCAAACATCTTTTTTAGAACAGCTAACATCATCAGCCGGTCAAAACAGCCAATATTAACCGCTGGTCAAAACAGCTATTACAATCCGCTATCCGCTAAAGCTAACCGCTAATTACCAAACAAGGCCATTATTTAATTAATATATTTTGCATTATATTAGTAATTTCTATTACCGGAAAATGTCAAATTTATGAGCATATTTGCTGCAATTAAGTTGTCCATGAACCTCCTCCATTTTTCTTTTGCATCTTCTGCATGAGTGGTACCACCACTCATCTATAATTGAAACCACTGTAGCACATATCCAAATATCAGTTTCCTGCATTTACAAATGTACTATTTCAGCCATGTTTTCATCAAATAGAAGTGGCACATAAGTAATTGTATTTAAATATACCTCAGCAGTCTCATAGAGTGAGTCAACATAACTGACAACAACATCACCATCAGCTAATTCTTGAAGTTCATATTAAACAACAACAACATAACTCTTTGAAATTAACCGGGCCCTTCTAAGTGGGCCGACCGCAGCCCTATATAAGATAAAAAATTATAATTTTTTAATGATCTATTATTATATATATAACTAATGAATATTATAATAATTCAAAGTAACTTTACCTATTGCGAAAGTCCACAATATCTGGAACATTTTCGCCAGCAATTAGCCTCTTTATATCCTTTGATGAGGTTACTTGCACTTTATTTGTTTATGAAGAAATAATGTAATTTAAACACTTTTGGATAAATTAAATATATAAATTGAAGACATTAAATTTTATATACCTGCCCATGCTCTCGAACGCCCTAATTGAATTATCAAAGTCAATGGATTGTCGTGGGGCAAGTTCACTCTCAAAATTCAGAAATTGGTCAACATATGTCCCCCATAAAGTGCATGGCATAATGTTTCCCTTAATTTTTAATTTAAACAAAAAATATATTATCATAAATGTGAAAGTAATATTTACATTACAATATTATACATGAATAATAATATGTAGGCGTAAGTTAAAATATTACTCCGGATCCATTAATGAGAATGTAATCATGCGAGTTTGTACTCCTTTGACATTCTTCAATTAAATTGGATTTATCTCGACCACAATCCCAATGACATTTAAACATGTCTTAAATATGAGAAATTATTATTTATCATGAAAATTCTAAAAAAATAATTTAAAAGAGTGAAAATGCGATTACCAAATAGCATTGATTCGTCGATCTTCTCGACATCAGTTAGTGTGATGAACCTTCGAAAGTCGAAATAGTAAATTAGAAAGTCACCCTTGTAGCTTATATGTTCAGTTCTACCATGTAAGATAAGCCTGTATTGGGCAATGGTGGATCTTTACATTCCAATATTACTCTCAACCTGATAGTTTCGAAGTGCATAGACAACCCCTTCTTGGAATTTATTGATGAAAGTTGGGATGTTTATTGCTCTTATTATTCCAGTAATGCGAATGCCCTGAAAAAAAAAAGTATATTGTAACTTATTGTGTAATATGAGAAGAAAGAATTAATCATTAATTTAATATTGTAAATTATACCTCAATGTCATGAAAGACAATTTCAAGGATGTTCTTGTAGGATGAGTAGTAATTAGTCATTTGAAAAACTCGAACCACTCTTAACTTGAGTGTTGGCCTGTTAGTCATTGTTATTTGTTTGATGTTTCCCCAGGCTTTTGCCATTTCTCTGCTTGTATGCTTGTACGTCCAAATGGAAGTGTGAGTTTTTGTGATACGTGATGCACGATCGGATGATCATTTTAAAGGCATTGGATAATAGTTGATAACTATTATATTAATTTAAAATATGAGTTTTAATAAATTCAAACTCTTGTATGATGATAAGATAAGTGAAATTAGTTAATATGTGGAGATATTTCAGTGTGATAGAATCAGACTCACTGTATATATCTATACTAATACATACCATGCGATTAAAAACAGATTAATATATAAATTATTATAATTTTAATTTAACCAAAATTTATTCAACCATTGTTTTAAAATGTTGTTTGATTAAATGATGTAAAAGAAATAAATATGGATTGAACCATTAATAAGTGATTAAAATGTTATTTGAGATACTAATTATTAATATAAATAATGGGCGATTTTAGATAATGAGTTATCCACATATTATTGTTCCAATATTATCTCTACACCATTAATTATTATCTCTACACCATTAAATTTAAATTCAAACTGTGATTTTCTGTCAATAGAAAACTACCACGTGCGATTTTAAATCATGAGTTATCCACAGATTATTGTTCCAATATTATCTCTACATCATTAATTATGAATTCAATTTCTGATTTTGCATAACTACCACGTGCTATTTTAAATCAATAGTTATCCACAGATTACAGATTAATATATAAATTATTATAATATTAACCTAACCAAAATTTATTCAACCATTGTTTAAAAATGTTGTTTGATTAAATGACGTAGAAAAAATAGGGATTGAACCTTTAATAAGTGATTAAAATCTCCACACACTGAAGTTCGAATATTATTTCTACACCATTAATTATGAATTTAATTTGTGATTTTCTATCAATAAAAAACTACCACGTGCGATTTTAAATCAATAGTTATCCGCAGATTCTTGTTTGTTAGATTAGAATTGCGGCGAGATCATATTTAACCTTTTATCATTAAGATCAACATCTATTATTATATAAAAAATTAATATAAATATTATAATCAAAAAAATATTTATGAATATAATCCATTATGATAAATTATTGAAAAATCACGCAATATAATCCATTAAATGTACTTGCTTCAGTTATTATTAATTCTGTAAATATTTATTTATATAATCTTATATTTGAAATATTTGTTAAAATTTGTGTTAATTTATATCTTATATCATGGCATTCTACCAATTTTAAACTAATATGCAGTAGAAGAAAAAAATAAAATGTTCAAATTTTCACATTCGTGCGACATTGAATAATAAAAATAAATATATTCAACGACATTTTATAACAATAACAAATATAATAACACTAAAATTTATTATAGAATACAGAATTCAGCGACATGGAATGAAAATAAAATCATAATATAAATCGGAATTCTTATCAACCTAAATATCATAAATATCTCCTGCTCCTTGCTAATGTTGAGGGAAAATATCACCATATTGAGGGAAAATCCCACCATATTTGATAACATGAGTTCTTCCATGAAGCACAAGTTTCTATTTGTTGGTTATGATATCTTTCTTTCAATGATTAAATTCAAGGACATAGTTGTTAATTGCATACACCTCGCCTTCGTTGAGTACACCTCGAAATGCTCCCATATTTTTAGAACGTATTATGCGTTTAATGAATGCACCCTGCAATATAAAGTTATAAATTTTAATTAAAATATTTTTTAAAAATTATATAAATTTGATATTACAAATGAAAATATTTACCTGTTCATCATGAAACAATATATGGAATGCGTTCCAGCTCTCCCGTTCGTGATGCGTTTCAATCATTCGGGCTGCTCTCAAGCGCAAAAAAGGTTTGTTTGTCCTACTCACGGAATTGAGTGTATCCCAGACTGACGCCATTATATTATCGATGTATTCTGAAATTTATCTGTTTTTTTCTCTGTACTCTCAACTCTGTGAATGGCGTGAACAAATAATAGTGGTAGTGAATATGATTTTATAAATTTGTTTGTAGCATGTTGGTATGCACCTGCGAAAAAAATGGAAGATATTGTTAAAATTTTAAGATTTCTTTGTGTTAACCGAAAAAAAAAGTGATTGATGATAACTATTTAAATGAGAAGATATTGTTAAGATTTTAACCAAAAGTGATTGATGATAATTATGGATCTAATTCTGATAGATATTCAAGCACGTGAGATGGTATATTCCATTAATTCAAACCGTGAGTTATCTCTTTTTTAAGTGAGTTATTCACACATTCCTATAATCTCTCTACACCATAAATTTTTGAATTCAAATAATCATATTAAATTCATGTCTTTTTATCTCTATACACCATAAATTTTTGAATTCAAAATGTGATATTAAATTTATGTATTTTTAATTGTTTCAAGCTTTCTATATTTAGAATGTCAAAGATTTTATTTTTTTGGTCAAAAGTTTTTAAAAAGGTATTTTAACAACAACTTTTTTATATATAGATAGATTTGAGTGATACACCTCCCAATATTTTTAAAATATATATATATATATATATATATATATATACATATAAAAAATTGGACATTTGAAAATTCAATTTGTAATAATTGAAAAAAAATAAAGTCTTCAATTTCCAACTCACTCGTGCACCTTATCGAAAGTGAGTTTCAATATATTCCAATGTCGCATCGGCGAGAGAATTTAGATCGAACACAACAAAAAACAATCGAGTTTGAGTGTGAAATAAGAACATCAATTGCAACTCTGATTTTGTTTTATTGTCATCTTCTTTTCTAACGAGCCAAATAGGGCTGATAAATTAAACGAGCCGCTCGTGAGCTCGGTTTGGCTCGACTCGTTATCGAGCTCATTTAAAGCCCATTTGGTTAACGAGCCGAGCTCGGTTCAATAAGACTCGAAATGATGATTTTTATGTAATCTTTTATAATTCGACTTGTTAAGGCTCGAGCTCGACTTGTTAATATTGATAAACAAGGCGAGCTTAAACTCGTTTATGAGCTCTTTAAGAGCTCGAGCTCAATTCGGCTCATTTACAACCTAAAGCTAGATACATGAGCATTTGAAGCCCTATTTGTTGACCAACATTTGATATGATAATCAACACACCCTAGATCAATTGATATATTGATGTAGGGAAGCGTACTTAATGAAAATCGCAATTTAAAGAACATCTAAACATGATATAAAATCGTCTTTTTATTCAATAATTCATAATCAACTGAAGATAACAAGAAATAAAGTCCTTTATATAAGGCTCATAAATCCTAACAGTAACTTGCTCACCAAGACTAAACATATATAACAAATAAATATAAAATGTTAATAATAATAAAGATACTTAATAAACTACCAAATATCTCTCTCTCTCTCTCTCTCTCTCTCTCTCTCTATATATATATATATATATATATATATATATATATAT
>CACSLK010027773.1:9696333-9712813 GCA_902706635.1 Striga hermonthica
CGACCGTTCGGAAATTTTATCCGACCAATTTGACTTTAACTAACATGTCTTGACTTAAAAAGGATATTAAACTGAATTTAACAAACAAAGGCTGAACTTGACTTCAAAACCAAAGCCCTCGGCCGTGGCGCTTGTTACATGCGAAGCTACGGCCGTCGGCCCCTCTCGACCAACAAGCAAATAACTCGACTGGTTTAACTGTTCTGATCTTAACATGAATAACCTGATCAAACATGACTTGAAGGTTCAGCTAACACCTATAGCACATGCAATGGCCGCGGCGAGCGCCCGTGCGCCGCCGACGGCTTCACTCCGTCTCTCGGCCAAACTAATAAATTATCCGACAACTACTGAACAACTTGACCAAGTCATCAACATGAGGCAATTTAAAGTACAATCACACGGCTAAACATGAATTCTACTAAAAATAGCAAGGCATGGCTCACGGCCACCCGAGGCCGTGCGATAGACATTAGCAACGGCTGGGGGCCTTTTCATTGCCCGTACTTCATTTTGCCTCGACAATCTGGTCGTACTGAACTAACAATCACCTAAACTGATCATTTTAAAGCTTATTGTTCGAAAGTTGTCGGAAGAAAACGAAAATTGTTCGGCGGTAATCTCACTTATACATGATCGAACTTAAGGGTGAATAAATCGGAAATTCCGACAATTTATCAGAACACTTCAACTGACTATGACCTTATGACTCTGAATATTAACTGAAAAAGGGATTACCTTCTATGACGCTCGACGGAAATCGGAACTAAGTGTGGCTTCTTCCTTCTCGCGTGACTCCGTGCGGTAGTCCCTCAATTGGCCGTGCGATTGCTAAAGTTTTTGGGAGAATTTTTCTGAATTATGTTGCTGTTTGGAAGGAGGTATATAGGATGAAGGTTTGCTGCTCGGTCTTCTTAAGGAAGGTGACGAAATTTCCCCTAAGTACACCCTTATATAGGCGCACAGTTTGGGAGGGATGATGACGGCTTGACAACGTGGCCACTTAAGCTTGCAACATTTGCTTCAATTTGGAATGCTAATATGATGACTAAGCATGATCGTTGCTTGACAAGTTACACACTTTGATTGGTTAATTAACCTTTCCTCATGCTTAAGAAATTGCTACGGTTTTAACTTAAAACATTTGGGAAAAATTCCAAAGTCTCTCACGGCTAATTAGGGAAAATTAGGGCTTATATGTGATTAATCTCAATTAATCACTCATTTGATGTTTAATTGTTAAATTAAACATAATACTTAATTACCAAAATTATTTCGGACGTAACGGTACGCCGAAAATAGATTTCGGTAATCCGACTGAACTTAATTAATTCCGAAAATAATAAACGATAACGTTACTATATCGGAATTAAACATAATTTATACTGATTAAAATCTCGGGATATTACAGGAGCGATTTTCAGCGAGAAAATTTACAGAAAAAAAATAAAAAAATAAAAAAATGATTGATAATATTGTGAATATTATTATTTGGTGGTTTTGACCATTGATGTGAACTTATGTTGAAACCTTATAACACTGATTAATTAAGGGTAAATTAAGATGCTGAAAAGAAACAAAACAAGATGAAAGTAAACTTGAATTATTTCCATGGATAGAAATCTCTTCATTAATGCATTGTTTCAGACTTTTTTCTAGAGAGAAAAACATGAACTTCAATTCAAATTAACGAGTCCTTGTGTCTGAGTGTAATGTTATTCGCGTTTCAATTCTTAAAAAAAACTTATTTAATTTTTGAAAACTTATATTAATTAATTTTTTCGAAAACACTTAATCTTTATCTTGCGGGATACTATTATACTAACTAGGTTTATCTCTTTATCTTTTTAAGAAATTAGGCATATATGCATCTAAATGTACTCTTATTGTCTCCCGGACTCTGGGCCGGTAAATCATTCATGCATCCAAAATAAGATCATTCTCGAGATTAGGTACCATGGGAAAATATTGGATTTAAACATGCAATGCTAATGTATCATGATCTCATACATATCTGATAATGCGGAAGTTAATGGTCAAAAAAATACTTAATCTATAAACATGCTCAAATAGATCTCATGACATGCTTCGAACATATCTACTTGATTTGACCACCACCACAACTTTCTCATGTCCCCACGCTGGACTCCGTCACCTAAAAAAGATAGATAGTGGGGGCGTGAGAATAAAGTTTACGTGCTCCGTAGAAACCAGCACTGAATATACAACGAATATAATAACAATATCATGAAATAAGCATACATGCAAGTGAAATGAACTGTTTACTATCTTCCAGCAAACTGAGTCGGTTAATCATGTGCACACTCTGATGGGGTAATATAACACACTGAGGCCCCACCAGAACCTGGATTAAGGACATTGGGCTTCCTTCTAGGCGATTTAACTGAAGGACCTAAACTTGTGGGCCATTACCCACACTAGAGGGAATAATACGTACACATATACCTCAGACATGGTAAAACAATTATAGACAGCGTGAAACCCACTACGGGGTCCCCACCAAATATGTTGAAATGGCAGTGTTGGAATACTTGTAGCCGGCGGAGGTTCGGCTCTCCTAAAGCTACAAAATGTTCACAGGAATATATTCTAAGTATTCAGCTCAACTAGAAATACTCGGTTCTTAATAACTGATTACTAGGTTCACTCGCTCGGCTTTAAAATTATTTAAAATTCATTATATGGTTTAACTCTATCGGCTTGCCGATTTAATAAATTTACGAGTTAAGTTAAACAATTTCTGTCTGAGGCTTTCTAGGGTTCTCGTAAAATTTTTAAGTTTGGAACTAATTTCTGACTTGATCTTGAACTGACTTGGTTCAGAAAAATGCTTAAGTTCCGACTTGCTAGAAACTCGAACTGGAATTTTATGAACTGTTCGGGCTTGCCCGGGACTGGTTCGACAGCTCGCTCAGAACCGGTTGGTTGCTCGATGGCTAGGAGCATCCCAGCTCGACCGTGGTTAGGGTCTGGCGCCGCAACTCACGGGCACTCGCGGATACTACTGACACGACCTAGTCGGTGCATGGGTTCAAAGGACGAACCAAGGGCATTACCGCAGGGGTGCGCTTTACCGGGGCAAGGACACTATGGCAGGTGGTTGGCGTACGGTACGTCGGCGGCAGCGAATGCATGACATTGACAGGCGCACGGGCGCGCGGGTGCGAGCAGGGCGCAGGGGCACGACACGAAAAGACCTGGTGCACGGACACGTCCTCGGCGACCATTGGCGATGGTACGACTCCCGGTGAGGGCATAAGCATGTAGACGTGTGCATACAGAGTCGCACTGGTTGGGGAGCACGCGACACTAGGCCTCGACAGTACAGCATGGGCTTGGGCTACGGCCTTGGGCCGGTAATTCCCAGGTCGACCAACGACTTTTTCGGCAACCCTTAGCTTATTAGATTTTTTATGATGTCTAGAGTCCATTTAGGTTAGAGTTACTCAAGAAATTATGCTTGCATTTATAATTTACTCTGTTCTAAAAAACGAGCAAAACTATGGTTCTAATTATTTGGTCACCTAACTCATTTTGAGTTGAAACTTTACAATAACTTCATCACTATTTATAAGGATTTTAGATCTATCAACTTCAGGTATATCTCAACATTACACATATTCTAAGAATTCATCAAATCAATGCTAATGTCTCGATTTTTAAACTATAACGATCTTTAAAAATCATCAACTTTAAACCACTACCTCAATATGATATATAAGATTTTTGGTTAAAATGTCTCAGCAAAACTAGATTTATAGATCGGTCAACATAAATCATCCATTTTAGGTCTATATGCATAATTTCGGTTCACATATCAAATGATCTCAAAAAATTCCCAAATTTAAACCTCATCTTCAAGACATTTTTATTTGATTTATGGATTTGAAATCACAATTATTATCACATCTACAACTCAAGATCTAAAAATCATGCCTCAAACATCAATCAATCAAGTCTATTTATTCTACTCTAATTTTCATGATTTAACAATTTTAAAATACTATACAATTGCTTTCTAGACCATATGAGGGAGGGTTTTTAGATCTACCTCTTAAAAGACTCAAAAATGAAAATCAAAAGTTTCTAGGGGCTAGGGCGACTTGGCTAGGGGCGGATCTAGGCCTTGGCGTGCCAGGGGCGCACGGATCTGGCTGGGAAGGCACAGATCTGGCTGCTGGGCACTGGAGGCACACGGATCTGGGCATTAGAGGCACGTGGATCTGGGCTATTGGGCACTGGAGGTACGATGATCTGGGAGTAGACATGTGTCTGTGAGCTTGGACGCGCGACTGGGCGCCTGGGCGCGAGACTGGGAGCCTGCTGGCGTGAGTTGCAGGTCGCTGAGAGGCGCTGGGAGCTGGCTAGGACCTGTTGTAAGTATTTTTACCGGAGTTAAATCAAAGGATTCAAACATCGGGTCGTCTCTCAAGGAAGGTTGGCCAGATTATTTGTACGGATATTCAATCACAAGAAAAAAGAAAAAGAAATCCTAAACATTCTAATTCAAGATTGATGGTTTGTTTATCGACTACAAATTGTAAAAGCAAGACTAAGAATTTCAAACTCGCAACTCAAAACTCAAATTCAAATAATGATAAAGGGACTAGGATATCGGGGACAATCAATTCCGGTTCTCAATACTCTTAACGAGCAATCAAGAGCTCAGTTAAATGACTCAACAAACTACTCATCTAGAGATCTATCCTCAATAACTCTTCGTAAAAAGAGGATAGACATAAACGAGTAATTCTTGAAACAATTAACACATAAGCAATACCATTGCAAACAAGCTTATTCCTAATGAGCCTAGATCGAACAATTTCTCCCTTTTCAATTCTAAAATCGATTAATTAGATTAAGATGGTGATCAAGCATCAAAACCCTAGGCTAAGCACAACTCAAAAGGATTGAACAATTATCATGCATATAAACGAAATTGAACCGGAACGATGGTCCCCTAACCCTAGCTAACGAATTTAGCTACTCATCATGCATTCAACACCAAAATCCATGACAATCCAAGCCATCACAAACATTAAGAAAATGAAATGAAAGCTTACGATTAATGAGTCCAATGTCAAAAAAGAATGAGCAAACTGAATCCAAAATCTAGAAAAGGAGATTTCTACTCTCCAAGTCCAATCCCAAGTGAAAATCCAAGAGAAAATATGTTTTGCTAGTGAAAATGTATGAAAAACGAGGTCTGGAATGTTCAAAATCCGACTCAAGTTCGATCCTTAAACCCTCCTATTTCGAAATTCTGAGAAAATAGCTGTTGTTACAAAACGGGGGATAGCGGCGCTATGGGGATAGCGCCGCTATGGTAAAAAATCTCCGAGCTGCTGCCCATCACTTCACAATGTAACGGCGCTTCCTTCTCTAGCCATAGCGGCGCTATGGCATGGGATGATCTTCTGCCCGTCGTTAAGCTGATTAGCGTTGTAACGCCGAGATTTTTATTTACTATTTATGGAGCTCGACTATATTTCCATAAATATTGAGTTTCTAAATTTGGTGCATTTATTATATTTATTTGCATTAAATTAAATAATTTGTATTAAGGTCTAAGCCATAAGTAAAATGTTCGATTATTTATTCGAGTAGTCGAATTAATTTCCAAGCCCAAGCGATATTTTAAATGTTGAGCCCTTTAGTATTTTAATTCCGAGCCCAATATTTAATTTCAGCCCATTTGAGTTAAAGCGAGACCAAGTCCAATTTTATTCTAGTCTATTTTAAAATCGAGCGTATAGTCGATTTTGAATCCGAGCCCATTATTAGTAATTGATTCGACCGACTAATTTAATTAGTCTAAGTTCAATTATTATTATTTAACCGAGCATTTAATTTTTCAATTAGCATATTAATTATCGAGACTTAGTCAAAGTTATTTATCGAGCCCAAGACGATTTAAAAACCGGGCCCGATAAAAGCCTAACAAGAGAAAGAAACCCTAATCTCCCACCATGCTATAAATAGAATGTTCCCTCATCTCCAACACACAACCTTAGCCAACATTTATCACTATTCATCATCCTCTTCCTTCACCATCTTCATTTCAAGATCCAAAGCAAATTTTACCTTCATTTTTCAAGATCTAGCTAAAACTAGACATCATTTCTTAGCATATAGTAAGACCATAGTCAATTTCTTAAGCTTCTCCATCATTTCTTCATCTTCACCAAGAGGCCATGGCTTGAACCTCTCAAATCTGGCCACCTCTAGTGTTTTTCGGCGAACCTAACCCGAGCTCACACCGACGA
Organism: Striga hermonthica; assembly: GCA_902706635.1. Lineage (NCBI taxonomy): Eukaryota > Viridiplantae > Streptophyta > Magnoliopsida > Lamiales > Orobanchaceae > Striga > Striga hermonthica. The sequence goes on from CACSLK010027773.1 coordinate 9,702,621, forward strand.
GCCGCAACCCTGCCTCAGTCCGAGCCCAACCGCACCAGCTCGAGTTCGAACGCCACTCAAGGACCCAAGCAATGAGCCAAATCGTGACCACCTACTCCATTTCGCAAGCCCAAGGTCCGTTCAGTCCGGGTCCGCGTCCATACGCCCGCTGCAACCCACGTCCGCGCGCTCAGCCTGTTCCCGTCGTCCGTACAGCCCGACTTCGGCTCCTGCTCGCGATTCCAGACCTACAACTTCTCGTCGCGCGTAGATCCGCGACCATCAAATTCCAAGCTCGAATCTCGCGTCACAGACCCGAAATCGCGACCCCAGCGAGCTCCCATCGAGCCCAGCTGCACCAACTCTCACTCACACACGCGACCAGCTGACAACGCCCCTTCCACGCGCCTCTAAGCTCGAGATTGCACCCTTTTCCGGCGACTGCCGCTTTTTAAGCTCGAGAACCGGCCGACAGCAGCTCTTTAGCCTGGATTTGTAACTTTCAGCAGCAAACCGAGCTCCACAGCTCCAAGATCCGGCCCAAGTCCTTAGATCCGACCCGGTTGCTCCTTTATCCTTCACTCTTTAAGTCGATCTATTCCCGAACCGCTTGTTTTCGAGCATTGTAAGGTTTAATAACTAGAACTCGGTTTTTGATGGCGTAGACATAATATTTGAAATGATATAAAGGCATAAATTGGGTACTTTGAGCGATTTTGATAAAAAATGGGACATACGAGCTTAAAGCTATTTTACGGGACTTTTTAAATAATCGCGATAAAATGTTGAAATAAATAATATTAAATTCGTTGCATTGTCTTGAGTCTTAGGTGCGAGTTTGAGAATTTTCGGACTTTGTTTGGTAGGGAAACGAGCCGGTCAAATGCGTTGACCGGTCGTAGCGATTTTTAGTTGACTAGTCTAGGGGTTGACTTTAGACTAGATTTGTTGACCGTGGCCATATACATATCGAGGATGTTATGTTTCGATTTTCATGAATTTTAGATGCCGTTTGACTTAGATTTAAAAATCGGGACTTTAGTCGTTAATGCGATAAAAATAGAATATTAGTCCGGTTGCGATTTTAGCTGCAGTTGTGGATTATAAATTCATTATAAAACACATAGAATTTATATATTAAATATCGGCCTTAAATGAGTTAGGATTTTCGAGAATCAAAACCCTAGTTTTATCCGGTTCCGATAACCGGGTATTTTTCTGGATCCGAATATGATTGACTGAACCCTAGTACTGGCTGAATAATTTTTAAACGTCGTATCGTTAATTTGTAATGCGTATCGTCGTCCCGCACACGTGCTCGACTCTCGTCCGACCGTTGGAGCCGAACCGCCAAGTGCGTGCCTGATATAGCCATACTGTCGTATACCGGTTCAGACTAGTAGATTGGTGGTAATGCCGGTCTATCAAGGCTCAGGTGTTTCTACCTCCGTCGACCCCCTAATGTCGACTAGTAGAAGTCGAATCCCTCCCGAAATTGGTCGAACGCACCAGGGTCTATTGACGATCGAAGATGACCTAGTCGACTCAAGGAAGACAACCCGAGTCGACTTGATATGCTCCGGCCTCCGAGGCACGTAGATCCCTGACGACTTCAACGCATTTCGATATATAGTGAGGAAGCCATTAAGGATAAGAAGGAATCTAGATGCTGACTAGGAGGGGAGCAAAATATAAACCGACCAGGGTATTATGGACATTTCTAATAAGTCGGCCGGGATATTCTGGGAACTTCAGGTAAATATTGTGCTTCTATATAAAGGAGCTGAGGTAACCCCAAAAACCCTAACTCTCATTCATTCCATATTCTCCCCCATTACTGCTGCTGCTCCCAGAGAGCAGCTCTAATCCATCTCTTCCACATACTGACTTGAGCGTCGGAGGCTCTACGCCGGAAACCCCTCCGGTGTTGAGTTCTTGCAGGTGTTCTTGCGGCTCAACAGCGGTTCGGAACCTATCGAGTCAGATCTGAGCTCATCTCCATCGGTTCATTCTGGATCTGGGCGGTTTTCCATCGACTCACTCCAGATCTGAGAAGAGACCCATCATTTTGGCGCCGTCTGTGGGGAGTTCTTGAAGGAATTAAGAGCTTTGCACCTAGCTTTGATCTGTCTCTAATGGCTGAGAAGGAAGGATTGCAGAAAAATTTGAATGAGGATTTCAGGGCAGCGTGGACTGATAAACGACCTCCGCCGATTCCCTGCCCCAGACCACCGCTCCAGGTGTTTGGTTTCCCACCATTCGGAGCACACTCGCCGTCCGGAGGGCGCGTGGGGGAGGAGACGCCAATCACCCTGCCTGGAGTCAAGATCCCAGTGCTTACTCAAGGCGGGACCAGCCACGTGAAAAGCACGAGCGGAGAAGTCAATGGTCATGAGTCAACCGAGACATCTCTAAGTCTGGGAAGGCAGCCGGGATCGCTCGACCAAGAAACGAGGCCGCCGCCTCAAGTCGAGGAGCAGACATTGACCATGACGAGAAGCGAGATGCAAAGAATGATTGCAGAAGCGGTAGCGGCCCAAATCAAGCAGACGCCAGTCGAACAACCTAGGGTCGAGCAGCGTAGGGTCGAACAAGCAAGGGTTGAACAACCTCAAAATGGACAACCACCTCCTGACTGCGAACAACGCGCAGTTGCACGAAAGGCAGAGCAGGAGAGCAGACGAGGAAGAGTCCTCTGTCAGAACTGTCAATCCCTAAGCGAGGAACGACACGCTGGAGCAGTTGCTAGCTCAGGTGCGAGATCTGCAGGCTCGAGTCGAGGGGAGAAAAACGGGAAGCTCGAGAGAACACCCCTTTTCGCAACATATTCTAGACGCTGACTTACCCCAGGGGTTTAGAGAGCTCAACATCTGGTACGACGGGTCGACTGATCCTTCTCGACACTTGAAGAGTTTTGAGAATATGGCGGTGTTGCACCGATACAATGATCCTGTTCAATGTCGAGCGTTCCTGACGACTCTGCGGGGGCCTGCGCAAGACTGGTTTCATCAATTACCCCCAGGAGCCGTCAGGGACTTCGACGGATTTAGCTCAAGTTTTCTGAATCAGTTTGCAAGTGTCAAGGCCCAAGAAAAATCTTACCTTACCCTGATAGGTATGCAACAGAAGGAGGGAGAATCGTTAAGGGATTACGTGGCAAGATACACATGGGCATGCGCCAACGTCCCCTCAGCCACCGAGGAAATTAAGTCGGGTGGACTCACTAGGGGATTGCTCCCCGGATTGTGCAGAAATTCTTTAGCGAAACGACCTGGGTGGAATTTTGATGAGGTTCTGGGAAGGTGTGCCAAATATATGAATGTGGAGGAAGCAGGAGCCGACTTTTTACAAGCGGCAAAGGCGAGAACTGAACCCCGAGAAGAAAAGAAGGATAAGAAACCGAGCTCGACGTTAGAAAGAAAGGACTCCCCGAGAATAGAGAGAGAGGGACGATCGAGGGGTTGGAGGTCGACTCAGTACACCTCCTTGTCGGCCCCTAATGCGAGATTATTGGAGGTAATGGAGAAGGAAATCTGCGACAATGTTGTCAGATGGCCTCGGACGAGGAAAGACGGACCAACAAAGCCCAAAAGCAATCTGTATTGTCGATTCCACAAGGATTACGGGCATAACATCGACGAATGTCAACACCTCAAAGACGAGATCAAAAGACTGATCAAAGTAGGTCATCTGAAGGAGTTCATTTATAAGGATCGAGAGAGAACCAGTCGGCGAAGGGAGAGAAGTAAGAGCCCTCGCAAGAGGGAGAGGACACCCGACAAAGAGGAACCCCCTCAGAAAAGAGGGGTAATTCACATGATATTTAGAGGACCAACGGATGGAGATTCGAATCGAGCCAGAAAGGCATATGCCCGAGGCCGCCATGGAAGAGCCGAAGTGCAGCAAGTCGAGGAGAATGGCCCGGTGATGAATTTCGGACCAGCAAACATAGGCGAAGTCGAAAGACCGCACAACGACGCTCTAATGATAACTGCTCAAGTATCGGGTTATGAGGTGCAAAGGGTGTTCATCGACACCGGAAGTTTAGTGAACGTGATCTTCTACAGCTGTCTCAAAATGATGGAGCTAGACCTTGAATTGACACCGCTGCAATACATCACTTTTTGGATTCAATGGTTCCGAAGTTGCACCCTTGGGAGAAATCACTCTCGCAGTCGTCCTTGGGGAGGGAGACCTGCGGAAAGTCAAGATGGTAAGATTTGTGGTAGTTGATGTCGAATCGGCCTATAATGTGATTCTTGGGAGGCCTGCGCTAAACACGTTCCAGGTGGTGGTATCAACTTATCACATGAAACTGAAGTTCCCCGTGGGAGATCGAGTCGGGAAGGCCCGTGGAGATCAAAAATTATCAAGAACCTGCTACCAGATAGCCGTAAAAACCAATCAACGAGCAGAGGTCAAAGAAGGAAAAAAGCCAATGATGAGCAAAAAAAAACAAAGGGGAGGCGACCTCGAACCACACGGAGAGTTGATGGAAATTCAAATCGGGGAGAGAGAGGATCAAACCACCAAAATCGGAAGAGAATTGGAGGACGAGCTGCGCAGACAATTGGTGGAGCTGCTAAAGGAATTCAGGGACATATTCGCCTTCTCCCCCGACGAATTGACAGGAATCGACCCAGATGTCATGGAGCATTAACTCAATGTTGACCCCCTCAAGAAGCCCGTAAAGCAGCGACTCAGGCATCATGGGGCCGAAATCGACAAAGCAATCGAGGTGGAAGTAGATAAACTACTAAAGGCCAAGCATATCAAAGAAATCTAATTTCCCGAATGGATATCAAACACTGTAATGGTGAGGAAAGCGTTGAACAAATGGCGCATGTGTATCGACTTTCGCGACTTGAATCTAGCATGCCCAAAGGATCATTATCCGCGGCCAAGAATTGATCAGCTAGTCGATTCTACAGCGGGCTGCGAACTGTTGAGTATGATGGATGCATCTCAAGGATATCATCAAATCCCATTGGCCCCAGAAGATCAGAGCAAAGTGAGTTTTGTGACGAGCAAGGGGACATATTATTACGTGGTTATGCCCTTCGAACTCAAGAACGCGGGGGCGACTTACCAAAGACTGATGGACCGAATGTTCAAGTCGCAGATCGGACGCAACATGGAGGTGTATGTGGACGACATTCTGGTGAAGAGTAGGTCCTCGACTTTGCATGTCAAGGATCTAAGAGAAACATTCAAAACACTAAGAACGTTCGAGATGAAGCTGAATCCAAGTAAATGCGCCTTCGAAGTGAAGGCAGGACGATTCCTTGGATATGTCGTGACTGAAAGGGGGATTGAAGTAAACAAGGATAAGGTAAAAGCCATACTCGACATGGCCCGAATTGCTGGCCTGAGCAGATTCATCGCTCGAGCGGCGGAGAGAAGTTTCCCGTTCTTCAAATTACTTAAAAAGAAAGCTTTTCAATGGAGTGACGAGGCGCAAATGGCATTTGAGAAACTGAAGGAATTCCTGAGCGAGTTGCCACTGTTAACCAAGCCAGAGCCAGGTGATGAGCTGGTGCTTTATATCTCAGTAGGAGCATTTTCCTTGAGCTCAGTGTTGTTGCGAGAAGCAGGCAGAGCCCAGCAGCCTATTTATTATACAAGTCGGGTACTTCAAGGTGCGGAAACGAGATATTCCGAGGTCGAGAAGGCTGCTCTGACATTGGTGATAACAGCTAGAAAATTGAGGCCTTACTTCCTGAATCATGTGATAGTGGTGAGGACAAACTTCCAACTTGGTGAGACTCTGGGACGACCTACCGTTTCTGGTCGACTCGTGAAATGGGCAGTGGAGCTAAGTGAATACTCTATCAAATACGAGCCGAGGCGCGCCATCAAAGCCCAAGCTTTAGCAGATTTCATACAGGAAGGAACCAGAGGAGAGGAAAAGAAGTGGGTAATGCATGTCGATGGATCGTCAACAGCCAAAGGGTCGGGTCTAGGGGTTGTCCTAGTATCCCCCGAAGGCGAACAACTCGACTTTGCTATCAGAATGGGCTTCAAGGCCTCAAATAACGAAGCAGAATATGAGGCACTGATCAAAGGGATTCAACTCGCAATAGGGGGCGGAGCTACAGAAATCGTGGCCCATTCCGACTCACAGCTTTAGGCCAAGTAATGAGGAACTGTGAGATAAAGGAGGATAGAATGCTGAAGTATATTGAGGAAATCCAGAGCCTCATACAAGGCCTGGGGAAGTTCGATCTAACTCAAATCTCTCGAGAGGAGAATAAACGAGCCGACTGGCTCGCAAGGATTGCGAGCTCCAATGAAGGAAAAATGGGAAGTCATATCACCACGATGCATTTGGAAGGGAGTTTCCTTAGCCAAGCAATGGAGGTTGATGAAAAAGACAATTTAAGGACGTCTATTCGAGAACTCTTACAAGGACACATACCCGCGGGTGATAAGCAAGAAGCAGAAAAAGCTGCTCGATATCTGAGCAAATACTTTGAAGTCGATGGAATTTTATATAAGAAATCTATGGTCGGACCCCATCTTCGCTGCGTCTCTGAAGAGGAAGGAAGATGTGTCTAAAAAGAGATCCATGAAGGATGTTGTGGGGCGCACGCAGGATCTCGTGCTCTAGCCGGCAAAGCTCTGAGAGCCGGCTATTACTGGCCAAAGATCCGGAAAATGGCCGAACAATTGGTGCAAGGATGCGAAAGATGCCACCGACATGGTCCGATTCCCCATATCCCGACTGAAACAATGACAATGATCAATTGCCCGATACCTTTCGCTCAATGGGGAATCGACTTGGTGGGACCTTTGCTAATGGGAACATGACAGAGAAAATTTCTTGTAGTCGCAGTCGACTACTTTAGCAAATGGGTCGAGGTAGAACCGCTAGCAAAGATTACCGAAGAAAAAATAATACAGTTCCTATTTAACAACACCTGTTGTCGATTCAGAGTCCTGAAGATATTGATCTCAGATAATGGAACGCAATTTCAAGGCAAGCGAATCCAGGAATGGTGTCTTGACATGGGCATTAAACAGCGATTTGCCTCAGTAGCACATCCCCAAGCAAATGGTCAAGTTGAAGTGACGAACCGAACTATACTCCAAGGACTGAAGAAAAGATTGGAGAAAGCATCAGGGGCATGGGTCGACGAGCTAACGACTGTCCTTTGGGCCTACAGGACGACTCCGAGAAGTTCAACGGGTCAATCCCCGTTTCACATGGTGTATGAGATGGAAGCGCTCCTACCCATCGAAGTGGGCTTACCGTCTCACAGGTCCACATTTTATGAAGAGGGAAAGAACGATGAGATGGTTGTGGAAGCTCTCGACTTAATTGAAGAAAGTCGAGAGGAAGCATGGGTGCGATCTGTTGAGTACAAGCAAAAGATGCGCGCAGCCTTTGACAAGAAAGTTCGGACCCGACGCTTCCAAGTCGTAGACCTCGTCCTCAAGCGAGCAGACGCCCTAAAACACGTCGGGAAGCTTGAAGCTAATTTGGAGGGCCCCTTCACAATCGCAAGGGTTCTCGAGAGAGGAGCATACAAACTCGAAGATGGAGAAGGTCGACAGCTGCCTCGGTCGTGGCATGTGATCCACCTCAAGCGTTTTTATGCTTAACAATGCTCGAATATTATGTTTCGAATTTATGCCTTGCACTCTTTTGTATTGAACAACGCTCAAAGTAATTCAGTAATGAAACAAACTTCGAATTTACGTTTCAATTGTCCCTTATATTTTATTATGACAACCCTATCATGCTTATGCGAAGAATTGAATTTTCAGTAGCATACTACAGAAATGAATACTATGTTGTAAATCGAGTAGAACCTCGACCAGGCTACGAAGTCTACGACTGTGAAGTCGATTTGAACAACTACAAAGTTGTAATTCGAGTAGAACCTCGACAAGGCTACGAAGCCTACGACTATGAAGTCGATCTGAACAACTACAAGGTTATAATTCGAGTAGAACCTCGACAAGGCTACGAAGCCTACGACTATAAAGTCTACGACTATGAAGTCGACTTAAACAACTACGAAATTGTAGCAAGTGAAATCTCGATAAGTCTACGACTATGAAGTCAATTCAAATAACTACAAAGTTACAAATCTATAACCATTCAAGCCAAGAAAGAAAACAAAAGATAATACTTAGATAAGTTCATTACAAGCAAGAATCGCCTCGACCTTTACAATCTGAAAATTAGGTCGAAGGGGCGATAGAGAAAAAAACACAAAACAAAACAAACGGGAAAGAAAATTTCGGAACATGAAAGGCAACAAGCCCAAAGATACAATCTTAGGAATCGGCCTCCTCGTCGCTTCCCTCGATAGTGGTTACAATTTGACCTTCCTCACGATTAGCCCCGCTCGGTTGAACCGGTGAGGTGGAACGAGCCTCGAGCCAAGAAGAAAGTTTGGCGGCTTGAATAGCCTTAGCCTCAAGACCCGTCCACCACTGGTAATTACCCGGGAGGGATGGGTCACCCTCATAGCCCTCAGGGTCGGGAAGCGCTAGCCTCATCACATCACGGTCGAGTTTTCTCGCAAACTCAGACCCCGCCACCACTGCCTCCCACGCGTCGAAAGTATGATCGAAATATTGAACGGCGGCGGGGCAAAGTTTGTCGAGAAACTCAGGCGAATTACAAAAGGCTTTGACAACCTCCTTGCGATAGGTCTCGATGAAGAAAACACCCATCGGTGATTTGAGGAATGATTTGCGGCCCTACACGGTGCCGGTGTCCCTCTCAAATATATTCTCCTCCCGAGCTTTCTCAAGATCGGCCCGGAGCCTCTCGTTATCATGCTATGCCACAGCCTTGTCGGCTTCAGCTTGTCGACTAAAGCTTTAGACGCCTCCAGCTCCTTCTTCAGTTGGGCGATTTCTCTAAGTTGCATCTCGCATTTGTCCTCGAGGGCCTTAGTAGAGGAGGTATGGGCCTTGGTCCCAGCCTCGAGGCCGGGAAGAACGGCTGCCAAGAACTGCAAAATGGCAAACAAGCAAAGTAAGCAAAAAGTCGAAGAACAGTAACGAATGACAAACAAATGATAAATACCCGAGTGAGGCACTGGGTAGCATAGCAAGAGCGCTCGTAATCATTCCCCTCGACGTGGGCCTTGTCGGCCTCAGGGAGTAGGGAATTGAGGTATCTAGCCACCTTATGCGGCTCCGGATGATTCCAGAGCCGAGACGACATCTTGACCATCACGTCCTTGTAAGTGACGGTAGAGGCAGCATCCCTCTCAACAACTTTCTCCTTACCCTTGTCGACCTTACGACGCTTAAGGTCGTCGGGAAGCAGAGAAGGGGCCTGGTCGTCTTGGGGCCTCTTACAGTTACCAGGCCCCGAAGGTTTAGGTCGCTTTACGGCAGCGGCCGACTTCAGTCTGGACCCACCGGGTGGGGGAGGAGCAGATCCGCCTGCCAACTGCCCAGTCGACTACTTCTTCTTCACTTCAATGCGCTTAAGTGCTTTGACTGAAACAAAAACAAATTATCAAACAAGGCTGAAAGAAAATAGAAGTAAAACTTGACATTTTGAGAAATGTTGAATAGCTTACGAGGATCATCAAGTCGAGAGATATCATCATATAGAACCATTCGAGCGTGATTGACCAATTCACGATCTCTTATTATACGGCGAACACTATAAGTATGCTTATTCAGCTCCTCTAAGAGCTTTTCGAAATTCTCGAATCGAGATCGTTTATTTTGTTTAACCTTCGTGCTTATCCAATTATTAGCATAAGGATAAGCACCAGAAGGAGGGCGAATAAACACGAATTTCGACTTCCATTCCGTGATATTTGAGGAAAGGTCGTTAAGAAAGGTAACGTCGGGACGGCGAAGCAGGCAATGAGCCCCCTTTTGAAGCCAATAACTATAGCAATAGTGAAAGAATTCGGCTGAGAAAGAATGAAGAACTATACGAGACACAACAATAAAGGCTATCATGATACACAGAGCATTTGGGGAGAACTGATTTATTAGGATACTATACAGATCACTTATCTCCAAAAGCTCTACTTGAATAGGAAAGCGAAGGCCAAAGACGACTTGGTCGACAAAGAAAACGTGAAATCCCTACGGGGGACAGGCAAAGTCACTGTCGGGACTTGGAGCAACCAACTCCCAATCGGAGGGAAGCCCGCTAAATTACCTAAAGCTCTCGACTTGAGCCACAGAGGCATAAGAAAAAGGATTTAAAATGGCCAATTTGGCCA
>CACSLK010027773.1:9764138-9776544 GCA_902706635.1 Striga hermonthica
CAAAAATGAGGATTCTCGCCCTTATTTATGAGGGCGAGTTACCTGTATTGCACGCGCGAGGCGAGTGCGTTCGTCTAACCGTCCTCTGCTTGTCCGTACGATCGCGCGCCTCCACTATCCATGATGTCAGAGAACGCGTCGCCTTTGTCAGAGAATGTCAGAGTCGGTTACGGCTGTTGACCACTCACAATGCGCCGCGTGTCCTTCTCCTCATGTGCTGGAGATTCCTCCATGTGCTCTGATGCTCTACCAGTTATGTGCGTCTATGTCTCCTCGATCGCCCTTTCTCGACCATGTGCTCAACTGGCTTGAATCTGTCGACCACCTCTGCTCTCCTTTACTGTCGTCATCTGCTCGATGTTCTAATGGCCGGTGTCTGGTCCTGTTTGATTATACCATTGGACCTTATCCTTACTAGACCGTCCAACAAATCGGTCGGTCTCCTTTGATTAGCCCTATAAACCGGTCCAGTATATAATATCCCATATCAAAATATAACTTTTATTTTTTTCAGTTTTTTTGTTTTCCCCAACCTTCAATTCACAAAGTGTTTGAAGAAAAACAGAGATAGGCATACTAAATAATTCCCCATCCAACTCCATTACAAGGACAAGGGCAAAGTTCTGCAAACTTCTCAGCATCGCTCGAGTGAACTCTTCGAGATATCAAATCGTCATACATATCTGCAATTATAAAGAAAATGTAACTTCGTTTAAATTTGGCTGTATTCCACTTCATTCACTTAGTGTGACATAATGGATGAGTATTTACTGTAAACTGAAAACAAACTATTCATAACACCTGCCACAAAAAGGAAGAAAAAAATATGCGTAAGGAACGAGAAAATTTTATAATGTAAGGGGGATTGAATGATGGAAAAGAAAAATGTATGAGAAAGGTAGAGCCATACCAATAAAGAGAATAATGTAGCGAAGAATACAAACTGCAGTCAGTTCTTGCAGCAGCCAAATAACACCGATAAAAACGATGAATCCTGACAGCACACAAAACATGAAGTGATTATTATAATGGATTTGCAAAAGTAATTTTTTTCTCCAATAAAATAACTTACCAATGCAAAGCCCACAAGTGTCCACTGCGCAAAAATCAAACAAAACAACGTAATAATAAGTAAAAATCTCCAAAAATAGAGATATTAAAAGAAAGGAACTTATCATAGTTACATATGGAAGCCTCCTTCAAAAGATTCTTACATTTTTTGCTATGAAGAGGATAATAAGAAGGGAAAGAATAAGACAACCGGCAGCAATCCTTGCGGTGAGTAGATTTGTTGATGCAAGTATGAGAGTCATTCCCCAAAATGATGAACCGAGATCTACGACCACAAAGAGATCATAATAAAAAACTAAATGATGAAATTATATGTAGTTTTTTAGATAGTGTTTCTCACACAAAGGAAAGAAAAAAATAGCTGCAAATGAATGAAGAAAAAAAAAAAGAGCAATAAAATTGCAAGAAAAATAAGTATATAAAAGGAACCTTTATGGTATTATAGAGTCTTACATCCAGCTGCAAGATCAACCAATAGATGCCGCCACGTGTCTGAGTGACCCCACCTTCATTTGCATGAACTTGAATGCCCTCTACCAGCATGTAAAATGCACATGAGATATCTGTGAGTGTAAAACAAATATGTAGAGAAAAATGTTGAAAACGATCGCCGAAATTATAAAATTTGTTTTGATTTCAAATACAATGACAAACTTGAGTCTATATGTAAAGCTTTGGTTACTGCAAAAAAAAAAATAATAATAATAATAAAGAAAAATGGAAACAGTATAGCATATTGCTTAATTGCGAACAAATCTGCATTAATCCAAATCAATCAAGATATTTTCTCATTGTTCTTGCTAAAATTTGTGAGATTCAAGTAAAAGTTATTGGCTATAAAACACTGATTCTTTATCATTAGGAAAGATTTTGGAGATAGTGACAATAAGATGTAAGGTTTTTCCAGATACTAAACAACTAATTTATCATCTTTATATCGTGTCGTACATTTATATGTATCGAAACTCAGTTCTTTAGGAACCAGAAAAGAATATAGAAGTCCTAATTTTCAGGGATTGTATTTATAATAGATTTGTTTTTCACTCTCATCTTCTACAATCATTTCAATTGACTCATAAATATGCAAATCAAATTTCAACAATCCTAATAATTTAACTGCAAAATATGTGCCCTGAAGGAAATTATCAAGAGGAAAATGGTTGCATACATCACGAGTATAGTTGAAAAATGCAACTAACAAAAGAAAACTTCAAGTCCACCAATGAGATAAATATCAGCAAAAATCTTTATCTACCTCTTCACATGTAAGCTTACAAGCAATTGCATGGCTTGCCTCATGAAGAAATACTTTGAAGGGAGTCAATAAAAACGTCCTCCATAGCTGTCATTACAAACACAGAGCAAATGAGAAAATAATACAAAAGAGAGAGAGAGAGAGAGAGAGAGAGAGAGAGAGAGAGAGAGAGAGAGAAAGATCAATGCATAAATCTCATTCGAATAATGTAGGAAAACGGGAAAATCAAAACTACGCAAAGCCAATATGTTTTGATAAGTTGATTACATTCTGCTAAAGCTTTATTCAACTGAAAACCAAAAACAATTGTGCAATCATGTGTTTTTCTTGAAAATTGGGAGATAGCTTTCGAAGCATTTGCTTAAATAAAAATTTTAACCAGCTGAAAAAGATATATAAACTCAAGACAACTTGATTAGTAACTTGAGACTGGCTTGATTTTTCTTAGACACTCATTCAAGAGAAGCTAACATTTAAATAAGTCAACTGCAAGCCAAGATTAAGTATGTTAGTGTGTTCTTAATGCAATTACATTCTTACATTATAATCAATGATAAGCTCGATTGGAAGTTTGGAACACAATTAGTGAATCATTTAGATCAATTCTTTGAAGGGCAATTGCTGATATTTCCAAAAGGGGGTGAAGTATAACTATCACTTCTTCTCTTTCTAAACATTCTAAGCTATTATTATCCATACATCACCTTCTTCACTAATATTGACTTGAGCGTCCGAAGTTTTACGGCTGGAAACCTCTCGACGCTGTTTTATAGATAATCGTAACAATTCAAGGACAATTCAGAAGACATTGGGCCGGATTGTGGTTGTTTTACACTTATATAAGAGAACTTAATTGATTAGTAACTTGGGACTGACTTGATTTATTTTAGCAAGACATTTAAGAGAAGCTAACATTTAAATGAGTCAATTGCAAGCCAAGAGTCAGTATATTAGTGTATTCTTAATGCATTTACTTTTTTACATTTTAATAATAGATAAGCTCGATTGGTACACAATTAGTTAATTATTTAGAGTAATTCTTAGAAGGCCAAATGCTGATATTCACAAAACTCTTCCAAAAGTGATCTCGATATAGTTATATTACTCGATCTAGTTTCATTCTCTAATTAATGCACCATGAGAATTATTTTCATTGACAAAAAGTAAAAAATTACGCTAACATACATTTGACATAATTGAACACATACTCATGAAGTTACATGGATAATTTATCCCAATATCTATGTCCTCCCGTTAGATGCATCAATAAAGCATGAGAGATTGTTTTATAGGATGGCCTAACTTCACCATCTTAATGCATCGTCATAAGGACACGCTGATCCATAGAGTTATTAATTCCTGCACTAGATTTTGATTTGCAGACAATCTATTCACGGAAAATTTCCCAAATGGTACCCTAACTTGGCCTATTTACACAAAAGATGTTTTATATTGGAATATCAATGTCCATCATAGTAGCATTAAACTTACACAAAGACCAAACAATAATAGGTTAGTATAACACATCATTAGTATATCAAATTGATGGACCATTTATAATTTTTCTTCGGAAAATACTGTTAAAAAAACACGAAAAGAAAAACATAACAATTATAAGTGAATGAAATTGAAGGATGATTTAAACTGATACTGAATTCGCTCGATAACTGACATTGGTAATCAGTATGCAGTTACCATATCAATAAACTTCTCCCAGGTAGAAGTTAATCAAACAAGTTAGTTTAGTGCTTACACGTGGGCTTCTTTATTCCTTATCTGATCCTATGGGCCACCTGGACAGGAAGGAATAATGCGAAGCATAGGGATATTATTTTTTCTTGTGCGCACATTATTTTGCAGGTTGACAGACACCTCTCTCTCCTCACCGCCCTTGGTAGACTCACGACGAGAGCCTGGACAGGGTGTACACCGCCCCATCGTTTGAGGCCACCACCTCCTTTACCTGTCCAGCATCCACGACCCAAGACCGTTGTTTGGCTGAAACCCAAGGCCCCTTGGGTTAAGCTAAACACTTATGGGGTTTTTGACAGACATACCGGAGCTGCTGAAGGAGGAGGCCTGATTAGGGATCATGGTGGGGCACTCATCTCTGTCTTCCATGGGCCACTCCGGGCCTCCTCGAGTTATTCTGCAGAGATTCAGGTGCTCCAGATTGGTCTTGAGATTGCCGCCTCGATCTCCTCTCATGTATGGATAGAGATGGATGCTGCGGCTGTCATTACACTTTTGACATCTGGCCACCAGGGCTCATGGCAGATCCAGCATCCTCTTATGCGTATCAGAGACACCCTCCGCTCGATCCATTACCAGGTCTCACACATATGCTGGGAGGGGAATCGGCCCGCTGATTTCCTTGCTAGCACGGAGGCATCTTTACCCCAGAGACATACCCTTCTTCCTGAGGACATTTCCCTCCGGCTTCGGACGCTCATTCGGATGGACCAGTTAGAGTACCCATCCTTCAGATTTGGTCGACCGCCACCACCTGCCCCTGACTAGATTTGACATTTTGGACTCCATGCCAGGTCACTCTGACCAGGACGACCTTTTATGAGGATTTGATTTTAGTTCCACATCGGATATTTTTGTGATCCTTGTATTTTTTACATTTTATTTTTTCTGCTTTTCATGTTGCTCTATGTATTTTCGACTTGGATGTAGATCATTGACTTTTTAGCCCTTCTGGGTCACAGGTCGGGGGTGTAGCCTCAATCCCCCATCCCAATTTGGGATGTTTATATAAAAAAAAAGTTAGTTCAGTGCCTCTTCAAGATTTATTTAACAAATAGTCTTCAAAAGATCAGAAACAAACTAAAATAAATCTAACCGCAAAAAATGAAGCAACATCCATCCTAAAAGACTTAAAAGATAGGGTTAATTGCCAATAAAACCTTGACCTTTTCACTTTTGGCAATTTAATCCAAACTTCTAGATAAATGCAAAATAATCTCAGCCTTGTATTACTTTTGCAAAATGGACTTAAAACCCGTCGGACAAGGCTGAGGTCCGGCGGACATTGCTTTGTTAGAAGTGGGTTTTAAGTCCATTTTGCAAAAGTAATACAAGGCTGAGATTATTTTGCATTTATCTAGAAGTTTGGATTAAATTGCCAAAAGTGAAAAGGTCAATGTTTTATTGGCAATTAACCCTAAAAGATACGAACTTCCTAAAATTCAAGAATTCCAAGAATAAGATGGGCAGGAATTGTTAATCGAAAAGGGCTAACCATAACAAATCTACAGCGAAAAGTAGTCAAGTGTAATAGTCAAATGTGAGTAGAAAGAAGAAAAAGAGAAGAACTTACAGCAAAGACACCAATAGTTGCAAGAAACACCACTTGTTCGTGCTGACAACAATTCCTCAATTCCCATTTCGGATCCATTTTCCGAAAAAGAAAGAATTGGTAAAGGAAAACAGTTTGAAGATCTTGATTATTGAAAAAGAAGAGACCGATAAGAGGAGGAGACGGAAGAGAAAATTTGTCGGTTTAAAAATCTTGTGTGTGTGTGTGTGTGTTTGGTCCTCAATGTTTGAATATGTCCATGTTACGCGGTGCTACTGTCCTAACTAGAAAAATGGGAACATGCCGTTGGTAATTGGTTGTTGTTGTACGCCGTTCCCAAACACACCTTTGTCGTTTTACTCCACACCCTTTTCCTAAAATAAAATTGAGAAAATGGTATTACTATTCACCGCCCTCTATTGCTAAATATTGCCCCCTAAAAGCCCTTTATACCTTTTTTTAAAAAAAAAAATCATTTCATTTCTCGATTTTTTTGATTCAAACAAAAAAAAAAAATTACAGAACAAAAAAAGGAGTGGACTAAAATAAAATACACGTATTCTTGAAATATGTTTTTCAATAGAAGACGTAATCTCAGAATACGTTTTAGCTTAAAAAACGTATTCCGATAATAAGGTTAACATTATTATGATTAACTAACATAACTAAATTAATTAATCTTAATTAAAGACAGTAAACCACATTATCCTTTGTGACAAATGGAGGGGCAAGTTTAATTTGACAGGTTGCTCTCTCTGGTTCTCTCTCAAACTTTCCCATCTAGCAAAACCTAGCCCTCAAATAGCCGCTGATTAACCTTCTTCGGCAAAGGATCGGCTCGAGCCAGTGGTCACCCAAGACCGCTTGGCCATCCCCGACATGTATCTCTTCTATTTCGTTGAGATGGTGGCTTAACTTGGCTTGTCGAATTTTGGTTGAAGCTGCAGGACTCACGACTTTTGAGAGATGGGTCAATGGGAGGGGTTCTTCTGCGCCGGGGAGATGGTAGTTCCTCCCCAAGTTCCGATTTTAGCCTCGTCTGGTGCCGAGAAGGAGCGGAGGGCAGCTGTCTTCACCGAAATCTTCGCTGCGGCGGTCCTCCAACGATCTCTCGAAGGTAGAAGACAGAGAGTGACAGAGAAAATGAGTTTTTGTTTTCTTAGTCGGAGCTTGGAGGTTCAAGTTGGGCTTGTGGGTTTGGTCTTTTGGGGCTTCAATTTCATTCATCATTGTTCGGCGGATATTAAAGAGGTGCGTTTGCTGGCGGATGGCGAGGGACTCTGGCGTCTTGTCCTTGGTTGGGTTGCCAAAGTAGCAGGAACGGGCAGCTCCTTTCTTTCGGATTCTCTGGCGTTTGAGCTGGATGGGCCCGGTAGCAAGGAGCTGGCATGTTGTCTGCTCTGGTTGAAGGTGGGTTGATTTGGGTTCAATTCGGAGTTGAGGTTTCCCTTCTGTATAGGCGTTCGACAGCAGTTTCGGAAGTTGAGCCTGTGACTTCGGATTTTACTTGGATTAATCGTCTCTCTACTGGTTTTGATCCGCATTATTTGCTGGGGAAGGGTGTTTTAGCTATCTTTTTTTCTAGTTTGTGTTTGTTTATGTTGTTTGTATTGTGTTGTATTAGGATTTGTGTTTTTGGTTTGGACCGTTGGCCCCTGTGAGCCTGAGTGTCAAATTATTCTCCTATTGGGAGCCGACACTCGAGTATTACCTTGTTGGGGTCTTTTTAGTTTGGTAGTTTGTGTGTTAGTGTTTTGTGTGTTGTGAGTATTACCCCATTGGGGTCGGCTCTAGGCAGTCTTTAGACTGTCCTCCTATTTTATTCAGCCATTGACTGTTTGTATTCAGCCGTTGGCTGTTTGTATTCAGTTGTTGGCTGTGCTTTTGTAAATTTGTCTGATTATAATAAAATCTATCATTTCGAAAAAAAAAAGACAGCAAACCGAATAAGCAAAATACGTTTTATATTAAAAAATAAAACGTATTACAAAAATACCTTTTAATATTAAAACATATTCAAGAAGTACGTTTTATAATTAAAATTAATTTTAGAATTTTGAAAAATAATTTTTTTTGCAAAAAATAATTTTGTGAAAATGTACAACGTATGTGAAAATATGTTTTTCTTGTATTTTTGCACCAAATCAATTTTGCCCTAAACTGTATTACGGGAATACGTTTTCATTGAAAAACGTATTCCCGTAATATGTTTTACTTTTTGGAAAAAAAAATTACTATATAAACATGTTCAACCAACTCATATCTTTCAATTCGCCAAAAAATAATCCAACATACATTATATAAAAAATGATCAACCACAATAATTTATTCAAGAAACACTATATATCATAAGATCAAAACACGGTTTACAAATACAAAACAAATATGTCCACAAATTTCATTACATACAACATAAACTAACTAGGAAGGAGTGTATGGATTCGGAGGTCTGCGCTGTCGGGACCCTTTCCTATGCTTTTGTCCTTAAAAATACAAGGTTGTGGTCATGATATGTGTGGCAGATTCTTCTTCTTCTTCACCCGAGTAATTAATTTTTTAAAAAAATAAGAAATTTGACTGGACAAAACAAAACAATAAAAATATATATTTTTTTTGTTAAGTAAATATTTCTCACCTTCTTCGTCTTCCTCACACCCGGTTGCCAGCGGGTTCGCGGGCACGACGTCTTCTACCTCCACTGATGTTGGCAGTCGGTCGATGCCTCGCCTGATGTGATTGTGTGCTCTGGGAAGGGACGTATTCTTCTTGAGATAGAAGTTGACTAGACGATGCACCTTGTCTGACCTCTTGGCCTTTAACAGTCATAGAACTGTAGAGGATGTTCTAGCCTGGTGGAATGCGGTCTGCACATGTGGATGGGTTGTTTCCAATAAGACGTGAACACTCTGTAACGTGTTATAAGCCCCCTCCATGGCACCATACTGAAATTAAAATTCAAACTAATTAATATGATACACCAATAATAATAATAATAATAATAATAATAATAATAATAATAATAATAATAATAATAATAATAATAATAATAATAATAATAATCACAATTTATGAACTTACGTCACACTTTTTCCGCTCGATAATTGGCTGATAGCCGCCGTCTTGTTGGACCACCGGATAGTTGTTAGGGTTATTGATCAGTCTCACAGTCCTACTGTGAAACCAATCAATGAAACACTCCTCAGGCTCTAGGAACTGATCCACAGGTTGATCTGGGAGGACATTTTGGTCTATATGTTCGGCCTAACTCTTCCCAAGCTCCGAATGAAAGTAGGCCCAATCAGTATATGCCCTCTCATTCATTCCCTGGCCTCGGTGGTGTGTGTCCCATTCAGCCACATCCCTGATGATCGGAGTTGGGAGGATGGACTGGCGACACCCAAACTGACGGAGGACTCTATCAGGCTGGTGGGGCTCACATATGCTCCAACAGAAGATTCAGCCCTTGTACATCCAAACATGTTGATCTTTTGTACACTGTTCCAGCAGAGTAGAAGCCTCGATGTACTGCTCATAGGGCACCCAATCGAACTGAAAAAAAAAATTCACTTAAGAATTGTCATAAAAAATTTAAAAACAATCAAAAAAGATAAATTAAACAATAGAACTTAAAAATCTTACATCCGCCTCTCTCTTTCAGTGAGTTGATCCCGGATAGCGGTCGTTCCCTTAGCTAGGTGTCTCATGTCTCTTTTCCCCACCCATCTTAAAAATCACAGTAAAAAACTTTGTAATCAGAAAATTAAATAATGGAAATAACTTAAGTATTAAATAAACGTTCATACCTTGCACCTAAGGGACAACCACGTACAGAACCAAAGTGCGTGGACTTCATTATTGGGCAAATGCGAGGGTACGTTCCCATGCCCAAACCTACACATATCGACATATGCATTTTTTATTAGATATTTGTCAAAATAAAAAAAAAAAGAAGAATGAATTTTGAAATAACAACTAAATAAATGACCTGAAGCAATTGCACACAACCCTTGATCCAGCCTTTTCCGGCCGGGTAGGTACAACCCTCTATACAATCCGGCGAGGACCGTTGCACCCCAACTGTACCCTTTAATTTCATCGTTGTCGTACAGCAGATGCAACTGGTACAGGTTGACTCTGTTGGCCAGCAGGTCGGGGAAGAAGAAGGAGCCAATTCACCAGAGTATAAGGGCCCTCGCCCTTTGTTCGTAGACTTCGTTGTATTCTCCATCTGATAGATGTCTTTTGCATTCAGTTTCTAATGGAATATTATTCAAAATTTGGCCTTTAATGGGCCAAGTCTTGGGGTCGTACGCCGAGTCATTTGTATTCTGGGATTGGTTAAAAAAAATAAAAAAAAAAGCAAAAAAATGAAATATATATATTAAAAATGAAATAATGGAGTATACATAAAAAAACAAGTTGTAGGAAAAAATATATACCTGGACTTTGGGCTGAAACCCTAGGTAGTCCGAACACCTGTCTCGCCATTGTTGGGGAGTAAAATCAATAGTCTCTCCCCAACAAGCTTGTCTATTGACCAGGAGGCCAAATAGGACTTGAACATCCTGCAGCGTTATTGTGACCTCCACGAAATCGAAGTAGAAGGTATGCATCTCCGGTCGCCACCTTTCCACCAGGCAGGTAATGAGAAGGGAGTCATCAATCGGACCGGGTTACACGCACAATCGGCTCGAATTCAGGCAATATTTTCCAGTTTCTTTTTTTTTTGGCCAAAAAAAGTTGCATGTTAAAATGTGTTATGATCTCGATCAAATTTATGTTTAATTTCGTAGGGATTTTATAATTTGTATGCCCAGCTTGATAATTTTATATTTTCTACAAAGGCGAATTATGTTGTCTTGTTGAAGATATTAGAAGGTTTAATGGAGGAAAAGTGTAGAAATGAGGGAGAAGATGATAACAGAATTTAGAGAGAGATAAAATGTTGCATAACTAATTCTGCCAATATTCACGTCGCACACGCCATTTAAGCATCTTTTGGGACCACTTCCCAGCTTACATCATAAAGCAATTTAAAGATAAAACAAAAAAGAAATAAATATTAGAAGAATTTTTCTTAACATCATTTTTGCCCAAGACCCTATCTTCACTATCTTGCGGCTACTGGGCCTCTGTATCAACGAGCCCATATTGAGGAACGCCAACAGTCGATCCATTCTCACCTCCCGTAAAACCACGTAGCTTATCCATTTGTTCTCCAAACTCGATCGTCTTTTTCCCAGTTTTCGGCGTTCGACAAGTTCTGGTACACCTAACTCGTGAGATTGTGAAGCACTTTCTGGAGTTGTGTCCCTCTGAAACTGTTGTAAGCCAAATTCAATTGCCTTCTGTACGAACCTCGAAAAGCGCCGATAAGTTCTAAAGCCTAGCGAATATCATCTCGTCTTCGCGTTAACCCATATGGGCGCCGGACACTGGGGGAGTGAAATCGGACCCCTCTTGGAACCTTGTTCATCTGTGTCGAGCCACCACTACTCCGGCCACAGTTCTATCCTCCGCGAGAATATGTCTGTAAGATTATGAGTGCTTTGTGTGAGAAAACATCATGTGGGCTGAAGAAAGTGCATCATTAAGTTTACTTTGATCATATTATTACATTAAACCGTACAAAAATCACTCTAACCCCATCAAACTCACAATTCTAGATATCCATACACCATTCTGAATATGAATTAAGCAAACACAGATCCAGGAAAGATTAAGATTTCACAGAAACAAGCATTAAATTACCCTTTAGAATTGGTAAAAAACTAAAATCACATTTACATGCTCAAATAAAAAAAAATAAAAAATAAAAATAAATAAAGAAAAGAGCATCTTGTCTCATTCATTCGATCAACCAACACATCAGATTACACATAAAACCAATGATACACATAAGAAGAAGCATAAAAGCAGCATTCCATGTATTCCAACAGACTTCCGAAATAAGAAAAAACAATCATACCTAGGACAAAGATTATTTGTAGTCTTCCTAAAAACCAGCAGATCTCATATCCAAGGACAGACATGTAGTACAAACACCAGAATTAGCATTTGTATTTTTACAGCCAAATTTTATTTGGATCCAAATTTGAATCTAAATCAATTTGACAACTGATTACTTACTGTTTTGAAGAAGAGGATCAAATTAAAATTTTATTTGTTGCAACTTGAGTGGGTAAAACAAAGTTGAGGTAGGTAGTATATCAAATTAAAATTTGGAAATGATAATAACCAGGTTGTGGCCACTGGCCACTGCCACCATCCGTTTTCTAATGCTCCTCTTCCGTGTAGTGGCTTCGAGCTCAATTACATCGACCCAGCTGGCAATCCCATACGATAGAACACTTGTCGAAGGTGTGGCACACCCAACATTAAACTTTCAAGAGTACAATAGAAAAATCATCAAACCAGTTCTGGAGGCGTTTACACTCACAAGCAAAGCAGACTGAAAATTAGTATCCAAATTCAAACAGAGGTGCTATATACCGTTAGGTAAGATTAATATTGAAGAACTTAAGCAATTGCTATTAACTTATCCACCCATTGACTTGTTGTTACCATGAGATGTTGAAAAGGCCAAATGCATAATAGACGGTATGGTTGCCTTGAAGAATTCTAAAGATGTTATTGGACAATTTTTATCCATAATAGATGCGATTGAATGTCACTAACTTCAACATTAGGTTCACCAACAATGTTCCAGAGACTGAGAGAATAATGAAGGCTTTCTTCACAAAGACACACACTCGCGCACACACAGTAGAAAAAAA
>CACSLK010027773.1:9801900-9819173 GCA_902706635.1 Striga hermonthica
TGCACCTCCTTCAAAAATTGTGGTGAACGCATAAAGTCGGCCACCACTGGTTCACGGTATTCGCGAAGGAAGAGCTGCCCAATAGTAGTGCCCCACATCATTTGCCGAGCTCGGAGAGCAGCGGTATCAGCGTAGCGTTTGCATTGGCTAGCATGGGCAGCCTGTTCTTTGGCCAAAGTGGCCTCCAACTCAGCTCGAGCAGTTTTCGCCTGTGCTCAAGCAGCTTCCACCTGTGCTCGAGCAGTTTCCGCCTGTGTCCGAGCAACCTCTGCTTGTACCCGTGCGGCCCGCTCCTGCTCAAGTACGGCTTCTTTCTCCCTCAGAGCAGTCTCTCTCTCCACCACAGCCACATCCTTTATCGCGAGAGCGACATCTTTCTCCGCGAGAGCCTTATCTTTTTTGGTAAGCTTATTGTCGAGCTCCACTTTCTGCTCCGATTGCGTCTCGCGGAGCTTGGCATTGTGCTGCAGGAAAGTCGAGTTTCTCTCCTGCAGATAACCAATATTGCCCTCGAGGCTCTTGATGGACTTCCCAGATCGGTCTCGAGCCTCCTTGGTTAAGGCAAAAATTGGACCAAGCCCTATAATTAAAGAAGATAACACAGTTCAATCCATGTGTCGGAAAAGGATAGTAGAAAGGAATCAATGCAAATGCAAGACAAGTAGTAATACCTGGGCGAGCCATCGGATGAGTTGATCGCCAACCTCGGGCAGAGTGGCGCCGGCCTTTTTGCGGTCGTCCTCGAGGAGGACACCCTCGAGGCGCTCGGCCATCTCATTCACAGAGGCTGATAACAAGGACGTGGACTTTAGGGCGAGAGGGTCCGGTGGAAGATGGCCAGTGCGCCCTTGTTTCCAGACTGTCTTGCTCTGGTCGGTGCGAGAACGTTTGCCCAGGACCGCCTCACGTCCCGCAGCATCATGACCGCTGGACTCGACCAGAGCTTTGGTCGAGCCAGCGGAGGTGGTTTTGGAAGATTGTTGGTCGAGGGGAGGCTTTTCTTGAGTTTTGGTCTTAGAGGATGATTGGTCAAGGGAAGTTTTCTCTTGAGTCTTAGTTTTGGACGAGGAAGTGGGTTCGGAGGATTTATCTGTGGTTTTGGATTGGGTGGTATCCTTGGGATTAGGGGCTCGAAGGTCGGTTTTTTGAGAGCGGTCGTCGGTTTTGTGTTGACGCTCGGCGGTTTTTGATGGTCTTCAGTTTTGTGTTGGCGGTCGAAAGTTTATTGGCGGTCATCAGTTTTGGAGGAGGTCGATGTTTTGGTGGTCGACGAAGAGGTAGATTTGTGCTTCGGGTTCTTTTCGGGAGGAGGAGGAGGAGCTCGCTTTTGTGGTTGCGTCGGTGGGTGCTGCTGCTGTTGCGGTGGAGGTGGTGATGTTGCTGTTGTTGTTGCTTTTGCGTCGGAGGCGGCGGTAGCGGTGTTTGTCGTAGAGGTGACCGTTGTTGTGACTCGGGTCGAGACCCAGAAGAGGTGGTCGATCCCTCAGTTTTATCTCCGGTCGATCCAGTCGCGGTCCCCGAATTTGTATTGAGAGGAACCTTCCTCAGGGGAATCTTAAAGCTGGGAGCCTCTACAAGAGCATAATGGGAAGATTAAGGTCGATATCAGTAATGTTCACTTCAGCTAAAGTAAAGATATATATATATATATATATATATATAAACAATCGAGCGAATTAATTGAGAATTACCTGGATCATTTTCAATACGAACGAGATTGAGAATCTCATCGGTGGGTGGAGAAAGAGTTTTGTGGGTGAGAAGGCCGCAATAATGGAGAAGGTTCTCATCCTTGAGAAGCTTTTCAGACTCAACCAGTGTTCGCCTAAACGGCCGTTTAGACCGTTTACACGCTGTTTAAACGGTAAACGGCGCTATGGTGTGCAGTTTAGCGGATAAACGGTAATTAAACGGGCTAGCCGTGTAGACGGAAAAAAACCGTGTAAAATGTGTAAACGGGACGGTATTAAACGGTATTAAACGGCCTAAACGGCCGTTTAGGCCGTTTACACGGTCCGTTTTGGAAATAGAAGCGGTTGGGCGGGAGAACAAAAAATTGATCCGTTTTGTGAGAACTATATATGCGTGCAGTGTGTTACTAACTGTTGTGTTGTAAGATGAACACCTGTGATGTTGACTGTTGTGATGTTATCTGCAATTTGCGTATGGGCTATGGCTATGTCATTGACTCATAAGTCATAATATTAATACTAATGTAGTTAAAAACGTGTAATCCGTTTAATCCCGTGTACACGCCGTGTACACCGTCTAAACACTACACGTGCCCTCGCCGACTGTTTACCGTTTAGCGTTTAGGCTAACACTGGACTCAACGGACTTGGAGTTCCAAGTATGGATCCGCTGGTCGAAGAGAGGGTTTGGAGGAGGGGCCGAGGTTGCCTCTTGTGAGACTTTATTGACCCAAGGAGTAGAAGGCCAAGAGAATGGGGCAGCAGGCTCAACAAAAACGAGTCTGTCAATCCACTTAGGGAGGTTGGAGGGAATGTCGTTGATGAAGTGAGCGCCATTTTGGCTTTTCAGATACAGGTAGCAGTAGTGGAAAAAGGCAAGGTCAAGACGACCAAAGCGGATGTGGCAAAGGATGATAAAGATGGTCATGAAGCGGATGGCATTGGGAGGAAGTTGGTGTAGAGGAAGCTCGAACCACTCACAAATTTGGAGTAGCTCGGGACTTAGAGGAAAGCGGAGACCAAGTTTAAATTGAATTTTGAAGAAGGTATAACATTTTTCAGGAGGATGGTCGAAGGTGTCAGAGGGGAAAGGGTTGTAGAACGCCCACCAGAGGGCCAACCGATCTTTTCAGGTTTATACCAAGGGTTAGAAAGGGAAGTGGAGGAAGAATGCTTTGTGGAATTTTTTGAAGAGTTTCTGGCTGAGGATTTCTTCGGGGGAGAACTAGAAGTACCGGGTTGAGAAGAATGAGGAGGAATGGTCGAGGATGCAGGGAAAGTAGGTTGGGAGGAGATGACCTCGTCTTTCTCTGGCTCATCTAATGAGCCAAAGGCAGGACGACGACGGTGGAGAGGGATATTATCCATGGTATCGCCGAAGTTAGAGGACGAAGTACGAGCAAAGGTACGGGCGGTAAAGACTTGAGTGGGGACAGTGTCACTAGGTCGAAGGATGGAGATGGGGACAACGTCAGAGACGAAAGGAACTTCTTGAACGGAGTTAGAGGAAGTGGTGGCCGAGGAGGACGGAGAACTCAAGTCAGCACCAGAATGATGTTCGTTCTCACTGGAGGTTGCAAAGTCTGAAAAAATCAGAGCAAAAGAACAACATCAAAAGGGAGCCTTTGCGAAGGAAAAGAGGGGAGAAGGAAGACTAGGGTTTTTGGAGGGAGCAATTCTAGTAATCAGAGGAATAAAGGGGGAAATTTCAAAAAATTCGCAAAGGAAAAACAAAATCCACAACATTCAACAGACAAATAAAAGTATTCGGAGCACAAATTCAGAACAAGACACACAACTTCGAAAAATTCAACAGAAAAATTGGGGATTCCCAATACCGAAAATCCAAGAGCATACAAAATAGAAGTGCAGAGAATACAAATTTAGGTACGAAAAGACTTACTCATAACCGTGGATCAGCAAATGGCGGGAGCTCGAGGATCGCGGGAGGAATTGCCGAGAAAGTTATGGTTTTTCTTTGCAGAGAGGATTTTGAATGCCGAGGAATTTGAGAGTTGCGAAGGTGGAAAAATTCTGAGAATTCGCTAAGTGTCGAATTTATACCTGGGAGAGTTTAAAGGTTGAAAGATGAGGACCGTTAGATGAAAACCAGATCGTATGGTGGGAAACATTAATTTGCACGACACTCAAAGTGGGCGCGTTATGCGAGAAGGCGCTATCGTTAAAGTACCTGACACTTGCGGCAGACGCGACGCGTGGCAGAAAAGTAGGCACGACAGAAAGGACTTGGGACATGCGACTTTATTTCTGGCAGTTAATGAGGAATTATTTAAAAAAGTGAGCGGGAAACTCATCAGCTGGTCGATATCTGACATCACGCCACCCAGGAGGTCGATAAGCACGAATTCACTCTTAGATCGAGTCATTCAGAATCGACCAGAGTGGGGGGGACTAGATGATATAGGATATTATACACATAAGGCTAAACCAGTCCACTAAACCGGTCGAGAGGATCAAACCATGAGGAAGTCAAGACAAGAGGCGGGAGGATCGACCATTCGAACAGTCGACCAGTCAAGTAGTCGACCAATCCATTACTCGACCAGATAAGTGATCGAGCAACCTATTCGACCTCAACAGGTCGATCACCTCACGGACCCAATAATCGGCCTAGTCACATGCGCGTGTGAGAGCCTCTAACCGAATCGCACGAGAATATTTACCCCATGTGCCAGAGGACACGTGTCGAGAATGTATTGGTGGATATCGATAACCACCTCTGACAGCTGCCAACATCCCGCGCCACCTCTGACATGTGCGCGGTGTGTCAGAGTACGGACGGGCAGCTTGGGCAGCCAGCTCACCTTATCCGGGCAGCTATTAGGGCATGTATCTCACCCCTATATAAAGGGGGTGAGCCTTTCTCCCTTAACACATCTTATTCACTATTCAATTTCAGTATACTCATACACATACTGACTTAAGCATCGGAGGCTCTTCACCGGACACAACCCCCGGTGTGAGAGTTACTTGCAGGTTTCCGGCGTTCTACCGGCGAGGACAAAGATCGATTCGCTCCAAACTGGGCCAGGACGCTCACGCTTGCATTAAACGGTATGTGTACTAATAAAAAATATGATTATGTACTATTTATCTTATGTATATGTATATGTACAATAAACGGTAGGTGTAACTATTGGCACTAACCGAGATATAGGGAGAGAAAAGGCAGATTTCATTTAATCTCTTGAGGTTAAGTGTAGAAGGTGTACGATTGGCACGTTACCCGAAATCCATGCAACAAATTTAAATGTGTGTGTAGTTAGTTATTTTAAAAACTAAAGGTAATATTTGCCTTAATTAACTACAAGATAATGATTCCCCAATTAACGGTTAATTAGGCCACAAATAACTGCCCAGTTTGTTTTAATTATTAAAAAAATCATAGTTTTGATGATAAGTTTGCGGGATCGTATTTTTGATATTACTTGCCCAAGCAATTGTAAAGGAGGTAAATTTCTCATTAGACTATGGCTAAATCTTGGGCTGGGCCGCTTAGTGGTCTCAGAGTTTGAAGTGGCCGACCCTGAAATACACGACCCGACAGGCCGGGGATCCAAGACCCGTCCTTAAAAAAGGGAAATTTTTACACATACTACACGATTTGAAAAAAGTTTTCAATTTTACCTTCATGGAACAAGTAATAGAAAATATACATAATCAAGCTATTATATTTATGAGATTGCCTAAATATCAGTTACCTTATGTAAGATTCTCTATCCAATGTAAAAAAAAAAATAAATAAAAAAACAAAACAAAAAAAAAATCTAATCTTCATTTCAAATTCATATCAGACCAAAATATATGAAAAAAGATATGAGATTTGAATTTGAAGGATACTAATAATCGCGACAGGAAAAAAAAAGATACGTGGTCGATCAACAATAATTCAAAGATATACCGAAAATATACTGCATATAAACCAAACATATGACGAAGATATATTGTTCATATGCTCCAAAATAAACCATACATATCCATGATTTTACTAAATATAAAACCATACATATATCGAAGATATACTGAATATAAACCAAACATATGACGAAGATATACCGAAGATATACTATACATATACTGTACATATACTCCAAAATAAATCAAACGCAAAAAAAAAAAAAAAATCTCAAAAAAGTTGTCATGATTTTCTTCTTCTTCACGCCATACCATTTCCCCACGAGTTTTGACATTTTTGACCCCCAATCGCAACGCGAGCCTCAACCCTTGTCGTGCTGCAAACCTCGGCAACCGGCGACCTCACCTTCGAGCTCTATTCGGCGACATTCGACGGGTCTCGACCTTCGCAAGCGACTGCCGACCACCCCGTTGCCGGAAGCCCGACGCGGGTGCGAGAAGAAGAAATTGAAATTTGGAATTTGATTGTTGTGAGATTTTTGAGTTTCTGCGAATTGTAGAAGAAAAAAATTTGGGGGTCGATCGAGGAGAAAGAGAAGTAGCGGGGGAGAAGAAAAACGAAGAGGAGAAAAAAGAGAGGAAAATAAAAGAAAAGAAAAAGGAAAAGGAAAATAGGTGTGAACCAGAACAAAAGCTTACGAGGTTTTAAAGTGGGGAAGGTAATCGTGGAGAGAGGGAGAGAAGGGAATTGCAAGCTATTGAAAAAAAGGTTTCGTGTGAATACAATTATTGTGTGAGGAATGTCCCAATTAAATGCATGAGTTACATTTTTGGTATAATTGTAATACTTTTTATTTAGTTTAGTAATTTTATAAATAAATATATAATGAGTGTATAAGTGTAATATAAATCATGGATGATAGTAAAAGGTGCAAATTCCTCCTTAAAAAATTGAAAAAAAACATATATAAATCATATATGATAGTAAAGCGATGCTAATTTTCTGGTCTGGTGTGGCTCATTGGATGAAATGTTACAAATACTCGATTCTGAACCGGCCTGACTTGAATACGGGCGCAGGCCCAGACTTAGACCCATTTAACCACGACTTTGACCGGGCTGAGTTCGTGCCTAATCTAGGCTGGGTCGGTGGGCCGAGTGACCCGTGCCCATGGCTAGGTGTAATAACACGACCCATTCAAAGCATCACATATAATGTCTACATTCAATCACAAATATCCAAATCCACATGAGGCTGCAAAAGTCTTCACATTTATTAATAAAATTACATGTTTTTTTTTTTCTTATTTTTCCAACTCCTATCATGGTTTATGACACATATATATACTCGCATCCACATTGTAACCACATTTTTAACAAGAACTCTCTCTCTCACACACACACATTTTGTTCTCACCACGACCACCACGACCACCGCCGCTACCACCACCACCACCACCACCACCACCACCAACTGTTTGATCAAATGCCATACTAAGCTTGTGCTGTAAAAAATGCTCAATGCATAACCAAAACCAAATCCTTCACCCGCAATAAAAACCATTTAATTTAATTTTCTTCCCACCAAACATCAACTGCCCGCCATTAATACTCTCTTCTTCACAAGTCAACCCTCCATAAACATCAAATTGCTTCATTATTCTAAACTTATAATCTAGTTTTCTCTCTTCCTTTCCCACAATATGATTTTCATTTTTCACCAATTAATCCTCATATATCCAATTATTTCACTTTTGGCCCTGTCCTCCCCAACTTCAACAGCAGCATGCGGTCAGAATTGCGGAGGAATTCGAGTACCCTACCCGTTCGGCTTCACCGACGAGTGCGCAATCAAGCTGGACTGCAGCGCCGCCGGTGACGTTAGGATCGCCGATTTCCGCGTCCGCAACTTGACGGCCGATCGGATTCTGGTAGACATGCCGGCGGACTGCGGGCGCCCAATCGGGGATCTGCGGCGGCTCTTCGGAGGGAACTTCTCGCCGACGTGGCGAAACGGCCTTCTGCTCGGGAACTGCACCGCCCCGAGCAACGATTGCCCGGTGGGGCTGGTGGGCCCCAGAATCGTCCGGCGGGACTGCGATTGGGGACCCGGCAACGCGAACATGAGCTGCTACTGGGGCGGGATTAGTGAGAACGCCAGCGATTTTCTGGATTTGGGGAGAATTGGGGGTGGTTGCGGGGTGCTCTTCTCTTCGGTTGCGGTGGATTTGGGCGGGAGCGCTAGTGGCGCTGGGGACATATCGTCCATCGCGCTGGATTTTTGGAGGGTGGAGCTCGGTTGGTGGGTGAACGGGAGCTGCGACGGTTGCCATCGCAACGCCAATTGTACGACGGTGAGGGGCCCAGGGGAAGTCGGGTTCAGGTGTGAGTGCAACGAGGGGTTCGCCGGAGATGGTTTCGCCGCCGGGGAAGGTTGCCGGAGAGGTGAGTTTGCTGTTTCTCGTTTTTATTTGGTTCCTGGTTTTACTTGGCTTATTGGAATTATTTGGAATCTTGGGCAAAATGTTGAAGTTTGACCAATGTGAATTGCATGCGAGTGGGGATTTCATTTAATCATTATTATTATTATTAGTATTTGGAGATGTCACCGTCTCGTTACCGGAACCATTCCATTAGAATTTGTAACCGTTAAATCATCATATAACTGTCGTAAATAGTTGATCAAACAGTTACTAACCCTGACGGAATGGTTTCGGACCATAGCATTTTCCATTATTATTATTATTATTATTTTAATTTAACTATTGAAGTAATATATATATATATATATTAATTTATTTTAAAAAAATAAACAAATTCCTAAAGTTTATCTATATAGCTGGTGAAAGTGGAAATTATTGACTGGGTATTTGGTCTAATAAAAAAGAGGGCTTTGGATTTGCTGGAATTTTTGACTAGCTAAAATGTTGTCTTTATTATATATATACAAGTTAAAGGTAGGAAATAAATTAGCATCTAACTCCAAATTTTTGAAAGTTCAACGTTTGTCAGTTCAACCTTTTCAAGCATTCAGGAAACAGTCAAACAAAATATGGTTAACCCGTACCCATCTTTTGTGACCCGATATAGCCTTTAGAAAAACCGATGGGTCATATTTTTATTTTTTATTTTTTTTTCTAATCAAAATACATTAATTCTCTTGTTATAAAATTATGGTCCTATTTGGATAATAGGGTGTAAAATTAGTGGATTGAGCTTCCTTTAGATGTTTTGACCCGTCAAATCCATTAATTAGTTTATGGGAGATGTTACAGTCTTGTTACGGAACCATTCTGTCGGGGTTTGTAACTGTTAGATCACTTATTTTTTACGGTTAAATGATGATCTAACTGTTACAAACCCCGTTGGAATGATTTCGTAACGGGATCGTAGTATTTCCCATTAGTTTATTATGTACAAAACTTATTCGATTGGTTTTTTTAGTAGACAATGATAATCTCAAAAATTTGTGTTTTCTAAAAATATAAAATATAAAGAAAATCGTGAAAATACGTAACTTTAATGATGGTAGTTGCAAAAAGTATATCACATAATTAACTTAAGGGTTAATTACCAAAAAAATCACGACTTTTTGTTAAATTGCAAATAAATCTCAACTTTTTCAATTTTGCAAACAAATCTCAACATTTATTAACTATTGCAATTTTGTCTTAATTTTGAACTCCGGCCATCCGCCGCCACCGGCCGCCGCCCAACCTCGCCGGAATTGAAAACTTTTCACGTCATCATGTAGCTCTCCTTCAAGGCAACAACATATTCAAAGTTCGTGTAAAAATTACGACAATAAGGGATCCAATTTTGCCGGAGACGGGCGGCGGTCTACTTGCTTTTACCGGAAAATTGGACCACTTATTGTCGTAATTTTTACACGAACTTCGGATATGTTGTTGCCCGGAAGGAGAGCTACACGATGACGTAAAAATTTTTCAATTCCAGCGAGGTTGGGCTGCGGCGGGTGGCCGGAGTTCAAATTTGAGACAAAATTGCAATAGTTAATAAAAGTTGAGATTTATTTGCAAAATTGATAAGGTTGAGATTTATTTGTAATTCAATAAAAGGTCGTGATTTTTTTGGCAATTAACCCTTAACTTAATAATGACTAATAGTTTTAAACTCAGCATTTTTTTGTTTAATTGGTTATTTTTAAAATTACCACGTATAACTGATCATAGATTCAAACTTTTAATTGTCACTGCATGCATTACATATTAAGGTCATACGAGGTTAAAAAAAAAAAGTTTCATGCATATCAATACCCGTAATTACATGTAGAAAACCTGGGCTTGATTGTATACGAATAAAATCACTCATTTTTATTTCAACTCAAAATTCAACTCAAGTTTAATTCAATCTCACTATTTTTAATATTATTTATATAACTAAATAATACAGATCAATCATTATTACACATCACATCAACTTTAATTCTCTATTCATTCACTCATATCTTTCAACAATGATATTTAACATTTAAGATACTTTACATACGTTATATAGTACTTTAGGTGTTTTTAACATTTTAAACATACATTTTTTATGTTTATTTTATACAAGATAATTTTATATTGTTTACGATACGATAAATTATAGCACATATTACTCTCATATTTAATTTATAGTTATTAGTTAATATTGTTTACCTTCATCTTTAATTTATATTTATTATTTAATACTATTTACCCGTGTATCGCACGGAATACGCACTAGTATAACTATAACAATTAACTTTTTAGTTGTGATTATCTAATATGAGTGTTAAATATCGAAAATTCATAAATAGACAATTGGCTTGGTGTTTTATATGTAAAAAGTTGATAAAATGCGCTATAGGTATTAAAGTATATATATATATAATCAATACTCAATACATTTAAATATCCTCCCTATATATAATTCCTGAATGCGCTGAGTTTTTTCTGGTGCTTCAGAATCCTATTTGGCGAAAAATCATGCTTCGTAATTAGGTTTGGACAAATAATATTAATATATTAATAATTAATAATCTAGGTTCGGGTATTCCATAAATATTATTTAGCTAATTTAGGTATTTTGATATCACTTTTACTAATATAACCCTTTAATTATTTATAATTTTACATAGTGAAGCACTAAGTGACTAATATATCCCTAAATTTTGATTTGCTTCCTTCAATAAGCTATTGAATTATAAACGTATTTTAAAAGTAGATAACTTTTGTATTTCTTATCAGTTTTACATATATAATATATCAAATTAATCATCTTTTGATGATCTTCGATTTGACATCCATATTGTATATATAAAATAAATAAATTATATTTATCTTTATAATAATAAAAAATAATAATAATTATTAAAATTCATTAGAAAAATAAAATTATTTCTCAATTGATATATTTATATTTAATGTAGTTATATTTTGTAAGTTAAAAAATTAGTATAATATAACACAAATAAGTCGCACAAATAAAAAGTATCATAATAAATATAATATATATATATATATACATATATATATATTCTTATAAAAGGTATTTAAATTGTCAAACTATTTTTTCTCATTAATTTTAAATTTTAAGATAAAAATTAGCAAGCACCCGTGCTAGTATATATATATATATATATATATATATATATATATATATATATATATTAATACAGAAGGTGGAAAAGTTTTTTAGTCTATTTATATACTTTTTTTCTTTATAATATATAAGTATATATTTGTGAAATTTATTCTCATTAACAATATATAGTTTTTATGTAGAATGATGAACAACTAAATGTTATTGTTTTTTTTTTTTAATACAAAATTATAACACTTCGTAATGTTTTAATATTTAATATATTATTAAGAATTCAATAAATACTCATAACACCATTTTCAAACTTTTTTTTTTTATTAAACATAAGAATCAATTTTGTTATTTTATAAGTTAATATTGGTTTATGATAATTTAATTCATAATTTATTTGTGTTAATATGAAAAATATTTATAGTTACCTTTTAAATATGGTATACAAATTTGGTGGGAAACTTTTCACAATAGATGATTGATAATAAGCCAATAATAAAAGAAAAGTCTAGACATTGCATTTAGTTAGATTTGATATCAAGTTGAATTAACTATTTCATTGAATTTGTAATTGTGTTATTTCAGACTTTCGGTTTTGCTATGAAGCCAATTGTTGGATCTATAGTGGAGCCAATATTCTATATACAATAAGTAGATCATACCATATTAATAAAATTATATTAGTGTGATTTAAGTAATCAGAGAATATGGTAAATTTATATGTTGTATATATAGAAGGTTAACTCCACTATGGAGCCAACTGTTGGCTTCATACAAAACTGGACTTATTTTGCACTTTTGGCCAAACTTCTAAGCTAAAATATGATTTTATTTTATTTTTTAAATAGGATTTTAAATCCACATTTGGCACTTTCTGATTGGATAATTGAAAATCAATACCTTTTACTAAGTCAAAGTCAATCCATTTGAATAATGCCAAATATGAGACAGATCACATGATCACTGGAGCTGTGGAAGGTTTCCGATCACCAAACAAGAAGGTTAATAGTATTACAAATATGCTTTGAAATAAATAAATAAATAAATTGCAAAGCCAGTCTTTTGTATGTTGAACTTAATATTTATTTAGAACAGGATTATTGTTGATTTGTTAGTAATATTAAATATTTTCTTTGATAATTAATGTATT
Organism: Striga hermonthica; assembly: GCA_902706635.1. Lineage (NCBI taxonomy): Eukaryota > Viridiplantae > Streptophyta > Magnoliopsida > Lamiales > Orobanchaceae > Striga > Striga hermonthica. The sequence continues at coordinate 9,814,195 of CACSLK010027773.1, forward strand.
ATTTGAACTTATACTTAACCTAGTACATTAATATATCGATTGTATTATTAAGAACATAGTATGAAACAAAATCGTATCGACCAACCAACAGATTGAACTGTGAGACGAAAACATACTTTGGATCGAAGTTTCCAAAAATTTTCATGATTTGATTACATTTTTCGTTTTAAGTGATCAGTATAGTAGTCCTCACAATTTGAAAGGTCATGCAGAGGTTTTTTCCGAATAGATTTAGTCTATGTTTGGTAACCAAATAAACTAGGTTATATATTATTTGGTTAACTTATAAGCTTCTGTATTTAAATAAAACTTTGGGTTCAATAGGAAATAGTAGCTAATTTTTACTGCTACTGCGATTTATAGTGGAAAAAAAGAGCCCTATTCTTAAGCCTTGATAATAATATTTGTTCAATTTTATTTACATCCAATCAAATTTTATTTGTATATCATCAGTGTCCCACTGCAGTGCATCAAGGTACATATCCGGTCGATGTGAGAATAAAGTAGGCATCCTAATCCTTGTTGGAGGTAATAAAAAGTGATTCATACTCCTTCATTCATCTCCATTCATTCTACTTGTTGAAATTTACCCGGTCACATATATAAACAGGCATCATTGCCGGAGCATCCCTTTTGGCCGCACTCGCCGCCACATTCTACTGCCTAAACCGCCGCCGCCAGCGGCGGCTCTCGAATCTAAAAACCCGGGTGAGCGCCAAACACCTCCTCGCCGAGGCCTCCCCGACCATCCCTTTCTACCCTTACAAAGAAATCGAGCGAGCCTCCAACAACTTCTCCGAGAACCAACGCCTCGGCACCGGAGCTTACGGCACCGTCTATGCCGGCAAGCTCCACAACGGCGAGTGGGTCGCCATTAAAAAAATCCGCCATCGAGACCAAAACACAATCCAACAAGTAATGAACGAGATTCGCCTCCTCTCTTCAATCAGCCACCCGAACCTCGTCCGTCTCCTCGGCTGCTGCATCGACCACGGTGAACACATTCTCGTTTACGAGTACATGCCCAACGGGACCCTCGCCCAGCACCTCCAGCGCGAACGAGGCTCGATCCTTCCGTGGACCGTTCGCCTCACTATAGCCTCGGAGACGGCCCGCGCCATCGCCCACCTCCACTCCGCCCCGATTTTCCACCGAGACATCAAATCGAGCAACATTTTGCTCGACTACAATTTCAACTCGAAAGTGGCGGATTTCGGGCTTTCGAGGTTCGGGCTTGAAGAAAATGACTCGCATATCTCGACTGCTCCGCAAGGGACGCCGGGGTATGTTGACCCACAGTACCACCAGAACTTCCACCTATCGGATAAGAGTGACGTGTACAGTTTCGGTGTTGTGTTGGTGGAGATTATCACGGCCATGAGGGTGGTTGACTTTTCGCGGCCGCACAGCGAGGTCAACCTTGCTGCGCTGGCGGCGGATAGGATAGGAAATGGAAGGGTGGATGAGATTGTGGACAGGTATTTGGAGCCGAATCGGGACGCGTGGACGCTCTCGTCTATTCACCGTGTGGCTGAGCTAGCGTTCAGGTGCCTTGCGTTTCAACGTGAGGGGAGGCCGTCGATGGCTGAGGTGGCGGATGAGTTGGAGCATATAAGGAGGAGTGGTTGGGCAGTGATGGAGGATGGGGTCATGGGGTCATCTTCTTCGGAGGTGTCGTCGTGTGGGAGTGATAAGTCGTCATTAAGTGGCCGGAGGATAGGGATTGGGAGCAAAAGGGTAATGGTTTCGAGGATAAGTGTTGGGGCCACGGTGAAGGAGGAGGAGGAGGAGGAGGACTGCTCGCCGGTGTCCGTGCAGGAAGTTTGGTTTAGTGAACAGAGCTCCCCATCTACAAATAGTTTACTCAGTAACGTGGTTAAATGATCTTATCATTTTTTTTTTTTTGCTTTCTTTTATATTGTATTGTACCCTATTCTTTGCCTATTGAGAATTTGTAGTCAGTGTGGAGTATGGTTTGTGTTGGGTTGGATATATAGTGTGATTATATGGGGAAAAAAATGATTTGGAGGTTAATTTGGTACATAATACTGTATCTAAAAATAAATAATATTTAATATGATATAAAAAGTTATAATCAATTTTCAATTTTACCTTATGAGAAGTTGTGTTAATATAAAGGAAGAAAAAAAAAAAAAAAAAATTGTCAAATGGTAGAGTGAAGCATGCATCAAGTGAATAATCATAATCTATCTATACAAGTCTTGTCTCATCAACTTGGTAAAAGAGCATGACACATTTATTCATAATTGCACGTGTGTAGCAATTATCGACATACTGCAAATCGAAAGTTCTTCAACAGCTCGACCCACTTTCGCCCGCATTCCCTACCCATGACTCCTTGGATCAACTACTTGACGAACTTTCCTGGACTCGGCACTCGAATATTGTCCCACGACACGAGCATGAGGCACAGTTGCTTCACCTCTAGCAAGTGCATCAATATTCTCAAGCAAATATTGCCTCGGAAGGCGGCCCACCACATTCCCCTCCTCATTACCATCCCTATCCAAAAACGCAAAATGTGGGATACCCTCAACACCAAACTCGTCTAGCTCTTGCTCCCACTTCGTGTTATCAACGTTCAGCATAACAAAGTTCACCCGATCCCTGAATATAATAGTACATCACCAGTAAGTAAGGTAACTCTTCTGTTGAATAACAATTTATGATTACTATGCAAGTTTTATCACCTCCATTTTCAAAAACATTGTTTTTTTCATGTAAAATAGACAATCTATTCAACTTATTAGTGACCAGCTATGTGAAGATGTAAAAAAGGAGAATGATTGGTTTTACATGTTACAGAAAAAACTCCGTAGTTGAAATGGTCATAAAGATGCAACTAAAAGATCCAAGTCACACACACAAACACACACTTTAAAGTGCTTCTTGAAAACAGACTATACAGATTCTGTTCTGACATTTAAATCATGTAATTTACTACAAAGATCAGCAGCTGGTGGAGCAAATCTTTTAAATGGATGTTACATGTAAAATCAATAAGCTGGAAATGAAACGGACTGTAAGAGATTTACATACATAAGATGTGGTGCCAATCTGTGTGATTATTATTATTGCTCGTTTGTTTGAATGTTGAGCGAGAGACATTTACCTGTACTGTTCTTCCACCTTGTAGACATCTGGAGCTAATTCTCGACATACTTCACACCAATCAGCATAGAACTCTACAACAGTTGGTTTTCCATTCGAAATAGCCTAATGCATTACAACAAAATTCATAAACTTTAAGTAAAGGTTTTTAACAAAAGAGGAATAAAAATATTTTGTTGCTAATTTTCAATAGTAATAGAGTTGTCTCACTTTGGTAAAAGGTAAACAAACACTTAATGTTAGAGTTTTACGATCTTTAGGACTACAAAAAACCCTATGTGCAATAGTGTCCAAAGATGAAATTTGACAAAGGGATTTCATATGAATCCATACAAAAAGTACTCTACATCTGTTGTAGTGGTTCTAAAAAATCTATAAAAAGCGCTAAGAAAGGAACCGCGGTCAACCCCAACGGGTTTTATTGACATTCCTAAACGGAACGGCCTATACCACAAGCAATCTGTAACAAGCTCAATGAGTGTCTTATTACATATTCAAAATCCTCAACTTAAACTATAACACTCGAGCACAAGTGTTCTGCCAACCATCATCTTAAATATATATTTTAAAAACATTATACATACAAAATTTCTGTTATAACAATTTTAAAAATGCATTCAATTTCAAAATAGTCATCAAAACGATGACGCGGCCGGCAGCACACACACAGGAAAATCAACTGAAAGAGAGGCTGAAAACAAAATGTTTACATCTTTGTTATCTCAATGAGGAACATAGTCGAAGAAAAGACTCCTCGAATCACTAATAATAATTACATGTTTTCCTCCACAAATTCACTTACTCCCACTAATTTATTTCTGTCTATTAGCTATCATAACATGTTATCGTTTCCATAAAGATCAAATATTTACCATCACAATGACAAAATTCACTCTCATTTCACATCTTTTTCACACTTTTCTTTACAAGAACAAATCCAATATGGCAGTGTCCCTTTAGTTGCAAGCAAGAACTAATTCACTCTCTTCCCCAATATCAACTGCAAACTGTTATTAAATTAAACCATCAACACATTTTAACAAGAAGGTATTACAAGTATTCGGTTTGCTATGAAGCCATCGAATAACTCGGTTTATGGAGTCATCTATAGTAATAAATGCACATTGGACACGATTCATCTCATAAAGTAATGGATGGCTCCGATAGCTCTATAGAATTTCTGGTCAAGTATTGTCCTTTTGGGAGAAGAATAATTTAACAGTAGGAAGGAATAAAAACCTCCTCATATGGTAATGCTGCAGCCGAGAGGTCCTTCAACGAGACGCCGCCGAAGTCCAACCGAGATGACAAGAAAAGCCCAACTGCGGCAAGGGTTGAAGCCACTGCTATTCGCCGATTGAAGCCTTTATCTGGGTACTCCGGCAATAGACGAGCACCGGAAGCTGAAGTAGTTGTTTCACTAACGGCGCCGTCGGCGGCCGTCGCACTGACTTCGAAATCCGACTCCCCGAGCGGCTTTTCCTGCAATTTTCTTTCGTTCGTCGGCCGAATATCGAAAAGGGAAAACCGGATAATTTCCATTGAAAACTAAGAATTCGAGAAGCAGTTATACCTCCTTTGCGGAACAGCAGATGACCCTGTTGTGTCCAAGAGTTCTCTTCTGAAAATGATAGGAAAAATTCACGAGCCTCGGTGGTTGAGGACAAGATCGGAGGGAAGAGAGGCGGCGGAATCCGGGAAATCCCACGGCGGTTGAAGTCGTAGCCACCTGAGCCATGGAGGAGCAGTAGAGGCGTACTTTGTTATTGTACCTTACGCTGTTCAGGTTGTATGCGGGTGAGTCGTCCCAACGATTTATTTTTTATTTTAGTTTTTTTTTTTCCTTT
>CACSLK010027773.1:9836820-9851272 GCA_902706635.1 Striga hermonthica
GCTCAAATTTGTCTCATCCCAAAAGAATCAATTACTAACATCGTGCAAAAGGACGATGAGACTGTTAAGGACTACGTATCTCGGTTCAACGACCGAATTCAAAACATGGAGCCTTGTCACCCAGAGACCCTGTTGGTAACTGCAATTGCCGGACTGAAGCCCAACTCGATGTTTCGTTGGACCTTGTGCCAAAACAAACCTGCTACGTTTCAAGAATTTCTTGTACGAGCTCAACAGTTTATTATTGCCGAGGAATCGATGTCGGTTCCCAGTTTCGACTTCTCGGCGAAAGAAACTAAGACTGAACCGGACGCAAAAAAAAGGAATAAGAAGAACTTTTGGAAAGCACAATTCTGGAATTTCTCCAAAGGATATGAGAACACTCCAGAGTCTCGGGCTGCTCGTGATCAGTATTCAGACAACGTCAGGACGGGCTATCAGGCCGTTTATTCAGCCGGAGCAGCTACCATATATGAAGAACTCAAAGGAAAAGGGATAATTCCAGACCCGAGGCCCGTGAGAACCCCTGAAGACAAGCTGGACAAAACTCGATACTGTGCATATCATAAGTCTCCGGGTCACAATACCGATGAGTGTCTCGGTCTTTTGTCAGCTCTTTTACGGTTAATCGGACAACCTCAGCTTCAAAAGTTCCGAAATTTTGATAATCGCCGGAAAGGGAGACCCTTGGATCTTTCAGATGATGAAGATGATGATAACCGACCCGTTAATCCAAAGAGGGCTCGTGCAAACGATAAGGAGGTTTTCACGTTTTCTACTCATGTCGGAACCTCGACTGATAATTGCAGGAAATCCCGGACACATGACGCCTTAGACTCCTCACATTGCATACCTCGAGTCAATTCCAATAACAAACAGCTGGATACTTCTCGACGGAAAGTCAAAGCCTATGCCCGAGAGGCACAAAATGCCGAGAAACGAGTCATGAATGTTGATCTTTGAGATACCATCAATAAACGAAATTGCCCTATCACGTTCAGTATCGAAGATGCCAATCTATTCGCTCATCTTCATTCCGACGCCCTTATTATAACAGCCCCAATTGGAGGGATTCCTGTTCATCGGATTTTGGTCGACACAGGAGCTTATTCAAGTATTTTGATGCTCCGTACTTTCAAGAAATTGGGTTTGGACCCAGCAGACATTAGGCCTTGCAACGACCAAATTCAAGGTTTCAATGGAAGCATTTCTTGCCCTGTCGGTGAAATATTGCTCCCTATTAGGTTTGGTGGCTTTGGACCAAAATCCAAGATTATTATGGAGACTTTCAAAGTCTTGGATGTCCAGAATGAATATAATGCTGTAATAGGGCGAACTGCACTTTACAAACTTCGTGCTGTTGTGTCAATTTTCCATTATGCCCTGAAGTTCCCCACTATTGAAGGAGAAGGCACTCATTACGGAGATCAATGAGAATCCCGGAGTCTGATGTTGCTCTCAACCTCGCGAAACTTTCATATGATTGAAGAGCAGGATACTGATAACTCTATTGGGTTGAACAACTTAACGCTTAATGCTGAAAGAACTGATCAGTTCGCTCTCGATACCGACATGCCTCGGGCAGGTACCGACATTCCTCTTGTAGATACCGATGTCCCTATGACGTCAGTTTTGCCCGAAACATTAGTTGAAACCCTTGATCAAGAGCAACCTTTTCATGAGAAAGACGTAGGAATACACGAAGATATGGATCCACGGATGCAGTTCAAAGATGGAAATCATCATGTCCGAGCGGAACCAGTTGAAGATGTCGAAACCATTTACGTGGATGGATCGACTCAGGAAAAATCACTGCGCATTGGAGCTAACCTTCAAGAACCCATACGGTCAAGCTTAATTCAGTTTCTTCAATCAAACTCCGATGTATTCGCTTGGAAGCATGAAGACATGAAATGAATTGACCCGTAGAAAGCGTGTCACCGCTTGAATTTGGACAAAATCGTCAAGCCCGTTATTCAGAAACGTCGGAAATTCGGCCCAGATCGCCAGAAGGCCCTTGAAGAAGAAGTAAACAAACTCATAGACAATAAGTTCGTCAAAGAAGCCAAATACCCAACATGGATATCGAATCCTGTCCTGGTCAAGAAAGCCACCGGCCTTTGGCGTATGTGTATAGATTTCTCAGATTTGAACCAAGCATGCCCGAAAGATAGTTATCCAATTCCACAAATTGATTACATGGTAGATGCCACATCGGGACATCAACTCATGAGTTTCTTGGATGCCTATTCCGGCTATAATCAAATTCCCATGCACCCTGATGATGCTGAACATACATCGTTCTACTCAGCCCGAGGTCTTTATTGCTACGCCATGATGACTTTTGGATTGAAGAATGCAGGGGCCACATACCAAAGGTTGGTCAATAAGATGTTTGCTTGTTTGATCAGTCACACGATGGAAGTTTACGTGGACGACATGTTAGTGAAATCAGAACAGGCCTCTGATCACATCGCCCATCTTTCCGAGGTCTTTGACATTCTCCGAGAGTATTCTATGGTGCTTAATACTAAGAAGTGTACTTTTGGAGTTGGATCAGGGAAGTTTTTAGGATACATGGTGAGTCAGAGAGGGATCGAAGCCAATCCTGCCAAGATTCAAGCCATACTTGACTTGGCTCCCCCGACATCTATTAAGGGTGTTCAAGCTTTAACTGGTCGACTGGCAGCTCTAAATCGATTCATTTCAAAGTCGACAAATCATTGCAAGCCGTTCTTTGACGCTATCAAAAAGAAGAAGCCGTTCGAATGGACCGTAGAATGTCAGAATGCTTTTGACAACATCAAAGAAGTTCTTTTACGGTTACCGACGTTGCAGAAATCACTTCCTGATGAGCCTCTGTATTTGTACCTGGGTGTAAGTGACGTTGCTGTTAGTGTTGTTCTTATACGACAAGATGGGCTTCAATAGTTCTCGATATATTACATTAGCAAGGCCTTACATGATGCTGAATTGCGATATCCATATATAGAAAAGTTAGCCTTTGCTCTAATCATCGCTGCACGGAAGTTGCGCCCATATTTTCTGGAACATTCAATTATCGTGTTTACAACATACCCTCTCCGACAAGTTCTTCACCGACCTGACACGTCAGGAAGAATGATTAAGTGGGCGATAGAACTGGGACAGTTTGATATTCAGTACCGACCACGAACTGCTATCAAAGCTCAAGTATTATCTGACTTCATTGCTGAATTTACTCCACTTGTCAGTGCATCCATTGAAGATCCAACATGGACTCTTTACATCGATGGATCGTCCACCGCTATACGAGCTGGAGGAGGGATTGTCTTAGTTAGTCCTGATCAACAAGTGTTTTGTTACTCTGTAGCATTCACTTTCCCGGCCACCAATAATGAAGCCGAATACGAGGCCCTCTTATCAGGCCTACGCTTTGCCGAATCCATGAATGTTTCCTCCCTCCGAATATTTTCCGATTCCCAGTTACTAGTCAGCCATATTAATGGTGTGTATGAAGTTAAAGAACCACGGTTGTTGCCTTATTTTGATCTCGCAAAGAAGAAACTGTCACGGTTCAAAATGACGTTGGAACATATACCTCGGTCATCCAATATTCAGGCAGATGCTCTTTCACGTTTGGCCTCATCGACCGATTTGAATAATGTCGAGTTCGTGCAAATTACTCAACAGGCGACCTCATCAACAGTCTCTACCGACGTCGTCATGATTGACGCTGCTTCACCAACCTCAGGTCCGATGTGGATGGATCCAATCGTCGACTATCTTCAAACCGGGGCCATACCTGAAGACCCAAAAGAATCCCGCACTCTTCGTGTTCGTGCTGCTCATTTCACTATTGATCAGGGAACGTTGTATAAGCATGGATACTCTATTCCATTGCTTAAGTGTTTGTCAGAGATTGATGCCCAACGGGTTCTTCAAGAAGTACACGAAGGAGTCTGCGGTACCCACCAAGGAGCTCAAGCTTTATCCCACAAGATTCTCTGACAAGGCTACTACTGGCTAACTATCAGAAAGGATGCCGCAGACTGGGTGCGAAAGTGTCACAAATGCCAGATATTTGCTCCTAACGTTAATCAACATCCTGAACTTCTCAAGTCAATATATAGTCCATGGTCGTTTGCAAAATGGGGAATTGATTTGATCGGCCCACTTCCAACATCAAAAGGGGGTGTTCGGTTTGCAATATTAGCTGCCGACTACTTCACTAAATGGGTTGAGGCCGAGCCTCTTGCGACCATCACGGAACAAAAGATGATCGATTTTGTATGGAAATCAATCGTTTGTCGGTTTGGAATACCGAACTCCATCTTAGCCGACAACGGTCGTCAGTTTGAAGGGAAACAATTTGAAAGCTTTTGTGAAGATTACGGCATCAAGCACTTCTTTTCGTCACCTTATCATCCACAAGCTAATGGACAGATAGATGCCGTAAATAAGATTATCAAGAATGGTCTGAAAACTCGGCTCGAGGCTGCAAAGGGATCATGGCCTGATGAGTTACCTTATGTCCTCTGGTCTTACCGGACGACGACAAGAAATTCGACTGGAGAAACTCCGTTTTCGTTGGCATACGGGACTGAAGCTGTGATATCGGTTGAACTTACTTCTCCAACATATCGGGTTACTCATTTCTCTGAAGAAACCAACTCGGCAAACCTCAAAGCCAGTCTTGATTTGGTCGATGAGTTACGCGCTGATGCTGAAACTCAAAATGCCTCTTATAAATGACGTAGTGAAAAGTACATCAATTCCAGACTCAAACCGCGCTCATTTGTCAAGGGAGACTTTGTACTGAAAAGAGTCACTGGGGCCAATGTCGGCCCGTTACAACCAAAGTGGGAAGGACCCTTTAAAGTAAATCGTCTGATTTCTAATGGTACCTACCGACTTGAAACTCTAGATGGTGTTCCCCTTCAGTATCCCTGGCACACAACCTATCTGAAGAAGTACTATCAGTAAACTTGAAGGCCAAAGTTCTGTCCCTGACGTATAAAAAGTTTTTGTCCTACTCATGTACAAGAACCACATTTTGCTATCAATAAAGTTTGTGTGACGAACCTCTATAATTTGTTCGATCACTCGGACCACAATAAATCGGTCCTCGTTGCTAAGGCTAAACGTGTTTCATACCCTGAAGATGGTATGACCTAGCCAAACGCGACAAAGCCGGATACTTCCAAACCCTGAAGTTGGTTTGGGGAGGCTTATGCTCTATAATATCAAATCCCGACGTTGATTTGATGAGCCCACAATAAATATATGCAGTAAAAGCAAGTCTTTTATGACTTGTTCCGATAAAGAGTTTGCAGATGTCGGATAATCTATAAATTATGCCGACACCAAAAATTTAAACAAACTCAAAACAAGGCAGAGTGTGTTAAGTATTACGTCGGAGTGATTACGAGCATGATCCATTAAACGTTCATTTATCTTTCTCCGACATGTTTTGACTTGGTACAATAAATGTCAAAATAATACATTCATAAAACACGAAATTAAATTAAAACATTAAATTTCATTCAAAATGAGAAATCGTCATTACATTCAAAATACGAAAAAGAAAATAAAAACAAACAACTAATATGGGATCTCATTCATCTTTGTTCGTCCCCGATGACGACGCCCCTCCAGTTGTTGAAAATTGAAGATTCCCGGCGTCAGCTTTCCCTTTATCTGCAGCATCCAGATGATCTATCAACCTCTGGCTTAAGCGTTGAATCACCTCTTCTTTCCTTTCCTCCAGTGCTCGGACGACATCACTCTCTTTTATGATGACTACATCATCATCCTCATGCAAAACGCGATCGTCGTCGGAGGGGACTGGTTCAACCACCCATCCTTTGGCCTTGGCATCGTCCTCTGCCACCTTTCGTAGGGCGAAGCTGGTAATTGCGCCCAGGAGTTCTTCATCAGATAATCCTTCGAGTGTCTCGACGACAAAGGCCTCGGCAATTGTCTCCACACATATATTTGCCATTTCGGGTTTCTTGACCTTTTCCACCTCAAGGACCATATCAACGAACGCCCGACGAATTTTGGCTTTGAGTTCCTCTGACAAAGGCACCATATCCAACTCCAGCATCCGACTTTCCTTCTGCTTTAGAAGTCGGTCGGCAAAATCCCGCTCATCTTGATGTGCTGGGATATGGGCACTCTTCATCTCAGGATTGAGACCATGTTTCTCCATCTTATGTAGGAGGAAGATACGCAGCTCATCAATGGTGTAAACGCCGCTTTCCACCCTGTCGATCACCCAGCGCAACGTTAGTGCGGCGTTTAGCTCTAAATCCCACTCGGTTACCGTATCTGCGTTCGACGCCTTGTCGGATTCTGTCACAGCCTTCTTACCGACGTCCACACCCTCCTGAAATTTGAGTTCGGCTGCAAATGTCATCTCCTGACGGAGTTTGCTCATAGCAGTCTCATGGGCCTCCCAACACTGGATCAGTTCGGCGTCCTTTTCAGATCGGTCCTTGCGGACAGCTTGGAGCTCAGCCCTTAGCCTCATGAGTTGCTCCTCTTTTTCTCTAGCCGTTTCCTCAATTTTAGCCAGCTGAACCGACAAGAGATCGTGAGCCAATAATAGATTCTCCCTCTCAGTCTTAAGAGCGCCCACCTCGGTTTGTGCTGTTTTCAGCTGGGTATCCTTCTCTGACATCAACGCTTCATAGCGAGATTTCTCATCCTCTAAGGAAGCAATTGCACCTTCCTTCAAGCTCAGCTCGTGTTGCTTCTCATCTAATTCATGCACTCTACCCCGGTAACTTTCTTCGGCAGCAATAAAGCTAACCAGCACCCGTCCTAAGCAACCTCGGGCATAGCTGAACTTTTGATCGTCAGGCAGAGATGCAATTCCGGCGTGAGTCTTCGGGTCCCACGACATCAAAGGGACTTTCGCCGCCTTAACCGCTTCATCGGGAAATCGCTGATTGTTCGTAATTTTTGGCTCGACGACCGTCTGAAACATTGAAAACCAAGGGTCGAACACGCCCTCCGGCAGCGTCAGCTCTGCCGCTTTCTTCTCATTAACTTTGAGGAATGAATCCCTCAGGATGATCTCAGGTTCTTCTTCCTCCTTATCTTTGCCGGCGTCGATGTTTGGCTTCTTCCTCATCCTCTCGGCCACGTGAGACACGCTGGATCTCTTGTGCCGTTGGACTACGTTCAAAAGCGGCTCTTCCGACACCTCCCGTGAGATGTCGGTTACTACAGTAGGTTCCTCTACCGGCGTCATCACTTGTTGAATTGGGGCGACGTTAAGTGGCGGGACGTCGGTAACTAACGGCTCACTTACATTCGCCGGTGTCGGTTCCACCCTTGTTGACGATGGTTCACCAACAGCACTTTGAGAACGGTTGGGATTCTTCTTCCATGCTTTCAGAAGGTTCATGCGTCCCGCCATCTCAGTTGATCGGAGATTTTTGTTTTTCCCAACTTTGTTCTTTAAGTCGAAGTTCGGATTGCGTCTCCGGTGTTCTTCTGCCTCTACGGGATCTCCGAAACCGAAGTATCCCAGCAATGGATAATAGACTGTTACAGAGAATTTAAAGTTAGACCGACCTCATCAATGCGAACGATAAAACAAAATAAGCGAGAAAATTACCTGGTTGAAACGAAGAATCAAGTATCCCGGGAGATAAACCAGCTAGCTCTAATCAAGAATCATTCACGAGTCGTTGGTATAGTCGTTTATTGTGAGAGATTTCGAATAACTTGTCCACTCGATCGTATAGCAAACCTTCGAACTTAGGTTCTATCTTTCCCGTTGGTTTTGCTACAAGGTCACAAAAGTCCACCTGTTAGCGAAAACAAAAAACAAGGTATTAATAACCGAAGTGAAGAAAATGGTAAACTACTTACAATAACCAGATTTAATAGCCGTTGGGATACTTGTCCCATCAGCGAGAAGATCATTAGCGAAGTCGGGGCATTGCCAGTCTCCGCCGACCCACAACCATTCCTCTTGAAAGCCGTGTAATGTGTCGGGGACCTCCATTATTAATTCGCCAAGTTTAACTCTTGGCTGGGGTTTACCGACAATGGAGAAAGTGAGAAACGGATCTGATACTTGTCTATCCGGACTCTTCCGAAATGTAAACATACTCCTCATATCCTTTGCCGATGGTAGGTCCCACTTCTTTTTGGCAAAGAGTACTAGCAATCCGATGATTCGCTTCCATGAATTTGGAGCGATCTGGCATATCGGAAACTCCCAGTCCCGCAAGTATTCAGTAATTATGCGCGGCAAAGGGAATCGCAATCCTGATCTTAGACTCTCGGCGAACACACCGACACAGTTGGGTGGAGGACATGTAATCCTCTCACCTGGGTATGGAGCAAACAAGTGTACCGACGTAGGGACTCGAATTTCACTCCGCAGCATGGCAACATCGACATCTGTAAGTATACTCGGTTCGCCATGGGATGTAAGTTCGGGGTCCGGCCATCTTCTAATGGGTCGCCTCCAGAATCTTGAGTCATCAATGGCATTTTTCTCTACGATTTTGTCCCCCTCGCTGTCGTTTAGCCGAATATTCAACCGTTCGACAAATACCAGGTCCCACCGATTATATTCGGACAACAATTCCATCTCCCCGGAGTGGACCATGTTGATCATCATAACATCCAGTTCATCGTCACCAGAAGACGCCCACGATACACTCATGATGTCGAGAAAAAAAGAAAGGGGTCAGAGTAAATAAACAAAATAAAGAAAAAAAGGAATTCTTACCACAGAAAGTAGTTCGCAGATCTGGGATGCTTTGAGTACAGTTGAAAGATGATTAATTTGCAAGGAAAACAAAGAAGATGATTGCAAGAAGAAGATGAAAGCAAACTGAATCTCAAGAGAAGATTTCCTATTTATACTAAACCCTAAATTTAGTAGCGACCGTTGGAAACCAAAAGAAATAGGGGCGCGTGGGCCGAACGTTCTTAATTCGCGAGTCGACACAACTCTTGAGAATTGCGCTTATCATCAACGGTTACGTGGCCTAATAAAAAAGACCGTTACCCCTATCAGTAAACGTTGCAATTAACTTTAATAAATTGCGCCGTTTCAACTCTTAGTATTATTTCTACCAAGTGTAAGGATATCGGAAGAACAGTTGCAAAACCAACATGTCTCCCTTGCTTAAGATTGAGTGGTTATTAAAGAATTTTCAGCATCACTGCTCGTCTCTTTCAAGACAACCATTAATGCTGGGGGCCACCTTGTTGACATCATTTTCAGTAAACCAAATTAAGTGACGTTGATCAGATAGTTATGTTCAACAGAAGGATAGTTGAAGTCGTACAAGTAGATAATGTCTTTATGGATCTCAAGGTTCTGACAACAATCTCAAGACAATCACTTATCGAGTAAAAATTCATCAAGAACCGACATCGTCGTCGACTGACCAACATCTCATGTCGGTTGTGACATGTCGGTTACTACATGTCGGATATGACATATCGGTTATAACTACACGAGCCGATATCTATGACTTGCTAAACCGACACCACGAGGCGGTGCCAACTCAGCACAACTCATCATTACACCTGGCCCAGTGGCATGTTACTAGCATGAATGGCAATTAGCCACCGTTGACTATTCTCGTGCAATGATTACATATTAGATAAATATTGTAAATAAATATAAAAGGAGAAAAAAGTTCTCCAACAAGGAGAAGGACAGACATATACAATAATATTCAAAAAAATTCTACCTCCTTTCATGGTTCATATACTCTTTGCTGTTTTATTTTGAAGTTACAATATATCCCTGTCGATTATATAGTTGTTAACTCCCGTTTGACAACAAGTGACACTTCGATTTGCTTGTAGCAAAATATTTTTACCGAGTACCGAATCTAATAATTCGTTCCCCGGGTTGATTTCTCAAGGAAGGCGGTTCGGAATTTAGCTTTGGTATCGATCACACACAAAAAGAAAATAAATTCTCAACACTATAATCAAATTGGGGTTTGAATGAATTATTACCTAGGAAGTCGGGGATGATGATTTTCTAACCAATGCAAATATGAAGCTAAGATCATCGGTTAAATGATTCAAACAACCTAACGTCTAGAGCTAGTCCTCAATAACTCTTCGTAACAAGATGATAACATAGACGGTAAATCAAACAAATCACACAACACATAAACAATATGTTTTCGAACAAGTCTATTTCATGCGAGACTAGATCAATCAACTCTCCCCCTTTCGGTTCCAAAAGTCGATTAAATTATCCCAGACGATTGTATATACTAGTTTGTTGGATTTAAAAACATCACACAAGAGCTAATAATATTTAGTTGGAAATCAACTGCAAATCGAAGTGTCACTCTTCGATAATGTTCAACATTCAATGCACGATAATTGTTAACCCTAGTTAAGAACAACTCGCATAAATTGAACGATCAACAAGAATGATAATCATATTCAAAACCTAAACATCATCATCATTCCCTATCCCTAGCGAACGAATTAGTTACTCATATAAAATTCAACACAATCCATCTCAAGAACCCAAGCATTCATATTCAAGGATTAATTGAAAAGGAAAATTACGATTAGTAGAGAATCAAGAGTCGAATCCAATGAACAGCTTAATCCGGAATAGTTAAAGAAGAAAAGCGAGCAAAACAATGATCAAATCCGAGTTTTTAGAGTAGAAAAAAGTTAAAAAAAACAATATTTTAGAGTTTGGGGGTCGTCCCAATATATAGAGCTCGAAAAACGGATAAAAAACGAGTAAAAACGAGCAAAAATAAAAATGGGGGTCGACCCAACCGCGACTCGCGAGTTGACTCGCGAGTTACGACTCTGTCGGGTCGTGGGGTCGCTGGGCGCCGATCAAAAGCTCTGTTAAAGTTGCAAGTCGCGACTTTGGCTGCGAGCCGCGATTTTGGCTGCATTGCATGACTTTACGTTCCGGGCTTGTTTGGGTTCGTCCGAACTCGAAATTGAGTTCTGTTTTTTGCTACGCATCGCCAACGAACCTCTCTATTCAGTTAGCTCCCAAAAGCATTTTTTCTTATTGAGAAAATTCGTCCGAAGCTCCCAACCTACACACCAAAAATGGCAGAACACGGAGAAAACTGAAAAAATAAACGAAAAACACCTAAACAAAATGAAGGAAAACACATAATAAAACATAAAATGGAATGATCGAAAATGGGAAAAAAGAAAAGCAAAATAAGCACAAAAAATATAACAAAAATGGGACAAACAAATTAAGAAAAGGGGAGGAGTTGATCGACTAGGAATTAAATATAATTCGTTCTTGTGTGATGCTTTTAAATCCAATGAACTAGTAGATTAAAAATCTTCTAGGATAATTTAATTGACTTTTATAACCGAAATGGAAGGAGTTAATCGATCTAGGCTCGCATAAAATAGACTTGTTCGGAAACATATTGTCTATGTGTTGTTTGATTTACTGTCTATTTGAGGACTATCTCTAGACGTTAGGTTGTTCAAATCATTTAACCGAATGATCTTAGCTTTATATTTGCAGTGGTTAGAAAATCATCATCCCCAACTTCCTAGCTTCTTTATCTTTGTGTCATTTATATTTTTAGGTAGATTCATGTTTTATATTATTTCTTAGTTAATAATTTATTCAAACCCCAATCAGATTAGAGTGTTTAGTATTTATTTTCTTTTTGTGTGTGAACCGCCTTTCTCGAGAGATCGACCCGAAGAACGAATTTTTAGATTCGGTACTCGGTAAAAATATTTTACTACAACCAGTGCGAACAAGTCATGCGACAGCAGGCCGCAAAGTTAACGGGCTCGCACAGACATGCGTGCAACCCGCAGATGTCGCGCGAGCAGACTAGGACGCGCATGCGCTGACAGGTCTAGAGACCCGCGAGTCTTGGCGCGGGCAGCATTGCTTTAGGGACAAGTTGTTGATTTCTTCTAGAAGATCCAATATTATTTTCCCTCATGCTTTATATTATTCCTAGA
Source organism: Striga hermonthica (assembly GCA_902706635.1). NCBI lineage: Eukaryota > Viridiplantae > Streptophyta > Magnoliopsida > Lamiales > Orobanchaceae > Striga > Striga hermonthica. Next base: position 9,848,782 of record CACSLK010027773.1, read on the forward strand.
TTTTTTAGGAGTTAATTACTTAGGATTCTTAGGATTTTAGATATTTACTTTCCCTAGAATTAGAAGTTAACATCTTTTCATCTTAGACTTTGTTAATACCTTTAAATACTACTGTTTATGTTCAAATTATTCAGCTTGTGATTTATAGAAATTCGATCATTGATCATCAATTCTTTGTATTAGAATTCTTGAGTCTTATCAGAAAATCCTTGTGCCGAAAAGGGCGTTTCACAGAATAGTTCGCCGCAAGCTTGAGTGCGTTTCACAACATAGTTCGCCGCAAGCTTGAGTTTGGCAAGGATATCACATCCGATATATCTCAGAAACATGAGAAGATAAGGTGAAATCTAGTCGTCAACAACCTATCACCGAGAAGAAAACCGTGCAAGCAACGCAAATCCAACTATCGAGATACATGATCTTCATCATGCATCCGTGACGCACGACGCCCAGCGTGCCCACATTCTCGCAGACGCACGCCCGTGCATGAAGTTCAACACAGACACATTTTCTGATCGCAGACGCCAGCCGCAGCGCATGACCGGAAGCACGCAACCACAATATTCAACCGCACGCGAACGACGCATGTCGCAACCAGCATGTGTAGTGAGGCACACGCACACAACCCAATACCCACGTGACCACCCGACGACCCTGAGGCTTGATCGACGATCTCGATGCACGGTACCCGAGGCATGACAAAGAGAAACAAGTAACGTAGGCTCAAGGACGTATCTCAGAACTATTCGTCTAGCCATGCAGGATGCGTAAGTTATCTCAGAGTCGGCAAAATTTTAAAACTGTAAATCTTGATCCTAACCATAGAGTTCGCTGTGTTAGAATTGATTTTAATAGATTTGAATGTGCATATCGACGACGTATCTCATAGAACCCAACATCCCAATTGATTAACCGACATCATATTATCAATTCTGCCAACGGACTTCGCTGGCTAATTTCACATGAAGACCCATCCATTAGGTTTAGTAGGATTTGAACTGAGAATGTGTAATGCGTCCTCCAAAAACAAAGTAGACGTGATATCGCTTAATGAAATATTCAACACCATTTTCCCCTTAGACTTCAAAGCAATTGGCAACACCCTCCACACATATGTTTTACTAGTCCCTCTATAACCAGATATGAAAATATACCACCATTGTTATAGTAAATTAGCTCTAATATAGAGCCATAAACATTAAGTTGCTCATCAGTCATATTGGCAACCAACTACGAATCATCCATCACAAGTCTATTTTGTGGAGGCCTTATTACGATGGAGATTAGGAAAAGACATGGTACCATATTCACGTATGCCCAAAATCTATTTAATCTCTGCCAAAACGGGATACTTTATATCTTCATCACTCATAACGAACTATGACAACACAACATAAACATAAATCTCTATTTATATAAAAAGTTTTGATTATTTTTTAAATATTAACTATTTCCTCCCAAAAAAATATTGTTTACTAATTCTGGAAACTATTTAAACATTTTATGTTATGTTTTAAAGATACAATTTATGTAATTGCAGCTGATTTATTAAGGTAACAAATCACATAAAAATTTATTTTGTATCTCAAGATATGTGTTGATACCCAATTTGGCTCTAATTAATTAAATGATAAACAAAATAATAAAATACGGCTCGATAACCGAGGAGCCGAGAATACATAATAAATAAATATACAAACAGGTACACAAGACGAGATCATCTAAAAACCGACCGGGTTCCCGAATGTCGTGCCCGTCGGCTACCGAGCTGAGAAGTACTCGAATCCGCCACCATTAGGTACCATGATTTCCGAGGAGACAGACGTCGATAGAAGCCGTCAAAGGACATAAGCGGACCCTCCGGTTGTTACTTTGTATTAAATAATTATGTACCATTATTAAATAATTATGTACCATTTTTTATTAGCCAACTTGTGAAGAAAAGGCTATGTATATAAAGGGAAAAATGAGGAGAGAGAAGGGGACTTCTTCCATTTTTCTCTCCCCCAACAACATAACAAAAAAGAGACATTCATTCTCATTACATGGGTTCTTCACTTTTCCTACAAAAAAAATTGATTATTATTTAACCGTTGATCGTCCGATTTTCGACATCCACAGTTTGGCGCTAGAAGGAGGGCCCGTAATTTACTCGGAGTCAATTTTCGCCGGAAAACGGCCACATCTTCACCAGAAAAATGTCTTCCACAAGTTTGTCTTTGATACTAGCTTTCTGAACATTTATTTATGCCATTTTTCATGGATATACATCACTACAGTAAACATATGTTCATCACCATCAAAAAAAAAAAAATCACAATAATCCAATATGCTCCCTCTTTTTTGCCATAGATATATATGAGGATCCAAGTTTTCTTTTTGTATTTTTCTTTCAAGTTTCAAATCCCTCATAAGCTGAAGAAAAGCCCGTGAAATCCTTGATCAATTGGGATCTTAAATCCTTCACCCTAGCTTGCTGTATACGCAGTCC
>CACSLK010027773.1:9891566-9902408 GCA_902706635.1 Striga hermonthica
TCTTTTTTTCTTTTGTTCTTTTCTTTTTTTTTTAAGGGAAGAAGACAAGAACTAGTACATATTAGATAACTAAGCTTCAAACGAACCACAGTCAAGTATACACACATAAGCTCATCATGAATACAAAGAATTCATATAATTGCTTCAATTCAAGGTTCAAAAGAGGGTATCAACAAAAAGGATTGTGGCTTGTAACGTGGTTAATTGAAAGAAAAGGCTAGGGCTCAAACTTGGCTCACTAAGGGTCAATGTAAAAGGTAGGCTTCGAAGAAAAAGTCTAAAAACAAAGGGCTAATCCTAATACCCTTATTAAGATATCGTGCATCCAAATTCATCAAAGGTAAACAAAGACATGCATACCAAAGCAAGTTCTAGAAAAGCCGACTAGTCATGACAACACACAATCACAGAAATGGAGCATGACATTCAATGTATGCTCATAGGCTCAAATCTCAACAAAAATAAGGTAATATGTGTCAAATCACATGCATTCGTCCGTCAATTGACCATCAAGAGTAATCAATCACCAAGTAGCAACAAAGACTCCAAAATCATTTTCATGTGCAAATAAAATCAATTTTCACGGATTGGCACCAAACATATCAAGAATAACCACAAGAAAAATAATGAAAATAACTCAACACGTAAGAACAAAAGAAAATGCAACACCAGATTCAACAAGTAACCCCACCCCACACTTAAAAATTGACATTGTCCTCAATGGCAGAACCAGATGTCCAAACTAAAATAAACGAATAATAAACAAGAGAAGTGAGGAACTCCCCTGATCACATTGAACATCTGGGTGGAGTCGGCACCCTCACTGAGGCGCCGGGTAGGGCGGTTTGAAGCCCACATGATTGAAGTACGCCTCCAAGTTTCGCTCTATTCTCGTTAATTGTTGTCGAAGGTCATTCATGGCCTCACTAGAAGTGGCTTGCATCCTCGAATCAGACATGGGAAGTTCCTCGTCAGCCGCTGAACCATCTCCAGATGCGGCTCGGGGTACGCGTACAACGCTGCTCTTGACCTTAGAGGGTCCTGGACCACAAAAAACAAGAGAGCCTTCCTTTTCCTCGATTAAACCAAAATTTTTCAAGGCATTCAAATTCAAAGGTTGCATTTCACACGCCACATGCAAATCGTTATCACCTAAGTCAATCAATTTGTTACGAACAGCAAAATGTGTGATCAAAGAACCAAGAATCAAAGGTCGCATGGTTTTCCCTTTCACAACACTATGAAACTGAGTAGCCAACCAATAACCTAGATTAATTCTTATCTTTTTAAGCATAGCCCATAGGAAGAAAAATTCATTTTTTGACAACACAACAGAATTTTCTTTTCTTCCTGAAAATGTATAAGAGAAAAACCTATGAACATACTTCAAAACAGGGTCACGCAAATAAGTATCTGTAGACGTGCTGGGATTATAATAATTAAGAGGCGACAAGTCACGATATAGACCAACAACACTAAAATCATCATGAAAATCACAAGTCATATTCCGATATTCATCACTATTGCCAAACTCATCAGTAATGAACCCGAACGCCACATTAAACGCAGTGATAGAAAAATTAAACCATTTCCCAGTCAACCGAAATTTCACAACCCCAGGAGAGCTCAAAGTAAAATCATCAGGTTTCTTAAATTCATACGTAGCATAAAATTCCCGAACAAGCTCAACATAAGCAGGACAATTGATTTCAAAATATGACACCCATCCAATATTTTCAATCAACTCATTGACCCTATCAGTTATTTTCAACGCATCCATTGTAGGACGATCAATGAATCTATAAGGGACAATAGATTGAGAACATAGAGTACGATACCTGTCCTTCTCAACCTTTTTGGAAAAATTGAGATTACCATTCAAGTCGGCCTCGGAGGGTGGAAGAATTTGCAAGCTCTTTTCGAGTCTAGCACGCTTGCGAGTTTCGGGCTCCTCTTGACTGCGGGATGAAGCAGGGCTCGGGCGAGTGCTCGATTGGACACGTTTCGAATTGCGTTTTCCCTTGGCCTGGCTACTCTTGTTCGTGGTACGACCCATGGAAATTCGGGAACCAGATAGTACCTGTTGTTTGGACGTGCTGTGGTCAGCAATTCACAATCGGCAGAGGCAGAGGATGGTCACGCGAGGTGGTCGAGTGGAAGCAGCCGCGCGCACAGTGGTCTGGACCAAGAGGGTCTCGGTGGTCGTCTCGCGAACAGAGAAGGTAAGATGGCTCGTCGGTTGGTAACAGGATGCAGGGACACGAGCAAAGGACGTCGGACTCGCCGGTTTCTGGTACCTAACGGCGTTCACCGCGAGGTGTACGATAGTGGTCGGGAAGAGGGCGGCTTGCGCGATGGCTGGTGGAGTTGATGGCTGGACGCAGGGAGACGAGCAGAGGGCGTCGAAATCGCAGGTTGCTGCTATCCGACGGCGCTCCTCACGGCCGGTGGACGATGGTCATCGGGAAGAGGGCAGTCGCGTGCGGTGGTCGGGAATAGAAGGGTCGTGCACGGTGGAGATGGAGGCCAACGGCAGCTCGCACGGTGGTCGTCTGAGAAGCAGCGGCTCCGAGGACGATAGCAGCGACACTCCGGTTTTTGGTATCTACCGGCAGTCACGAACGGAGATGATGGAGAAGAGAGGTGGAATGGCGATTTTTGCCTGAGAAAGAGCGGGTTAGTGCTGGAGAGAATCGTTAGGAAGGAGAAGAGTCCAATTTTTTCTTTTTTCTTTTTTTTTTTAATTTTTTCTAAATAAAAGCTGAACAAAATAAATAAATAAATAAATAAAAAATTAACGATCCGTAAAGAGCAGCGGGTGAACAGGAGCGTTTTTCTCCTAAGGCATGGCCACGGCTTAAATGAAGAGAAAACCGTGCATTTTACGCGTATAAGGCGTGCCCACGCCTTATAAAGAAAATCATTCCTATCTTAATAATTTTCAAAAATCCTATCAAAACTACCAAATACTAACCTAAAATCAATAAAAATCAAGTAGAAAAAAAAAACACTAAAAATTGGGTTGCCTCCCAAAAGCGCCTTTCTTTAACGTCTTTGGCTAGACCGTGCTATTGATCAACCGGAGTAGTTCGGGCTACCAAACTCAATTTTATCAATGGCGTGAGCTTGAAAACCTTCATAAAAAGGTTTCAAACGATGGCCATTCACTTTAAACACCTTACTGGTATCATGACTTTTTATCTCAACTGCACCATGAGGAAAAACATTAGTAACAACGAAAGGCCCTAGCCATCTAGAACGTAATTTCCCAGGAAATAATTTCAATTTAGAATTAAAAAGCAACACTTTTTGACCAATATGAAATTCTTTCCGAGAAATCATTCTATCGTGAAAAACTTTCGTTTTCTCCTTATAAATTTTAGAGCTTTCATAGGCTTCATTACGAATTTCTTCAAGCTCTTGCAACTGTAATTTTCTCATTTCTCCCGCCTCATCCATTTTGAAATTGCAATGCTTAATTGCCCAATATGCACGATGTTCTAGTTCTACAGGAAGATGACAAGGCTTACCAAATACCAAGCGATAAGGAGACATACCTATTGGAGTCTTATAGGCAGTTCTATATGCCCATAGCGCATCATCAAGCCGCGTACTCCAATCCTTCATATTCGGACTCACAGTCTTCTCAAGTATAGACTTGATCTCTCTGTTCGAGACCTCTGCTTGACCACTCGTCTGAGGATGGTAAGCGGTAGAAGTTCGATGGATGACACCATACCTTTTCATCAAAGCTTCCACAACCTTGTTGCAGAAATGAGTCCCACGATCGCTTATAATGGCCCTTGGAGTCCCAAACCTAACAAAAATATTAGACTTCACAAAATCCACAACCACTTTAGCATCGTTAGTCCGTGTAGCCTTAGCTTCAACCCATTTTGACACATAATCAACAACAAGAAGTATGTACACATTGCCATAAGAAGAAGGAAAAGGACCCATAAAATCAATACCCCAAACATCAAATATTTCGCAAACTAGAATAGGGTTGAGGGGCATTTGATCTCGATGTCCTAGGTTTCCTGTCTTTTGACATTGTTCACAAGACTTGCAAAATAAATAAGCATCACGAAACAATGTAGGCCCAAAGAATCCACACTCTAACACCTTACGAGATGTCCTTTTTGGACCAAAGTGTCCTCCACAAGCATAAGAATGACAAAATCTCAATATAGACTCAAACTCATTTTCAGCGACACACCTTCGAATAACTTGATCAGAACAAAATTTCCACAAATAAGGGTCATCCCAAGAATAATATTTAGCATCACTTTTAATTTTATCCTTTTGAGACCTAGACAAATCCGTTGGTAAAGTTCCAGCAACTAAATAATTAACTATATCAGCGTACCAGGGATTCATCTTCTGAACAGAAAAGAGATGCTCATCTGGAAACTAATCTTTCAATGGGGCTACCTCTTCACTTGTGATCAATCTACTTAGGTGATCAGCTACCAAGTTCTCTGATCCTTTCTTGTCGCGTATCTCCAGGTCAAACTCTTGAAGCAAGAGTATCCAACGAATAAGGCGAGGCTTTGACTCCTTCTTCGCAAGCAAATACTTGATAGCTGCATGGTCAGAAAATACAATCACTTTAGTACCAAGTAATTAAGAACGGAATTTTTCTAAAGCAAATACAATAGAAAGAAGTTCTTTTTCCGTCGTCGAGTAGTTGCACTGAGCGCTACAAGCGTCCTCGACGCATAGTAGATAACATAAGGAGTCCTTCCAATTCTCTGGCCAAGAACAGCACCAACTGCATAATTGCTCGCGTCACACATGATCTCAAATGGGAGACTCCAATCCGGTGGTTTGATGATTGGCACAGACGTCAACATATCTTTTAGCTTATCAAATGCCTCTTTGCACATTTCATTGAAGTCGAACACTACATCTTTTTGCAACAGTCTACACAAGGGATGAGTAATCTTCGAGAAGTCTTTGATGAAGCGTCGGTAAAATCCTGCATGTCCAAGAAAAGAACGAATCTCCCGCACACTCACGGGGTAATGCAAGGATTTAATAACATCTACCTTAGCTCTGTCAACCTCAATTCCCTTAGAAGAAACTATATGCCCTAGAATAATGCCTTGATCAATTATAAAATGACATTTCTCATAATTCAAAGCAAGATTCTTTTCAATACACCTTTCAAGTATCTTAGTAAGATTAGAAAGACACGAATCAAAAGAATTGCCATAAACTGTGAAATCATCCATAAAGACCTCAATGATATTCTCCACATAATCAGAAAATATACTAACCATACACCTCTGGAAAGTGGCGGGTGCATTACAGAGCCCGAATGTCATCCGTCGATAAGCAAAAGTGCCAAATGGGCATGTAAAAGTAGTCTTCTCTTGATCCTCGGGCGCAACCGGTATATGGTGAAAACCTGAGTAACCATCAAGACAACAATAATGAGTATGACCAGCCAATCGTTCAAGCATTTGATCAATAAATGGCAATGGAAAATGATCCTTTCGCGTCAATGCATTCAAAGCTCGATAATCTACACAAACCCGCCACCCGTTTTGCTCACGAGTGGCTACAAGCTCACCTTCAAAATTCTCTACTACTGTAATACTTGTCTTCTTGGGCACAACTTGAACTGGACTTACCCAAGTGCTATCCGAGATTGGATAGATCATACCTGCATTGAGAAGTTTCAAGATTTCTTTCTTTACTACCTCCATCATAGGTGGGTTAAGACGACGCTGGGCCTGTCGAGAAGGCTTACTCCCTTCTTCAAGCAATATCCTATGAGTACACGTGGAAGGGCTCAATCATTTGATGTCTGCAATCGTCCACCCAATAGCCTCCTTGAATTTTCTAAGGACCCGAATCAACTTCTCTTCCTCTAAAGTGGACAACTTATTGGAGATGATAACTGGAAGAGTCTCTTTTTCTCCCAAGTACGCATACTTCAAGTGATCTGGGAGAGATTTCAACTCCAAAATGGTGCCTGCATAGTAGAAGGTAAAAGTTTAGCATGAGAAGAAGATAATTCAACAAAAGAGACAATGTGTTTCAAAGGTGGAAGTGAATCCAAATCATGAATAGCTTCAAGCAAGTCCAATTCTAGTTCAAATTTCTTCATGAGTTTACATGGACGACTATGCCTAAAGTTCTTGCTGAGTGCTATGTTCAATGCATCTTCATCACCTAACTCAAACACTTCCTCCGCCAAAGGATCAATAACATCCAAGACAAAAACCGAAGACGACTCACAAGGATATTTCATGGCTTTATAAATATTGAATTTATTGATATCACCATCAAACTCCATAGTAAGTGTCCCATCATATACATCAATTTTCGTTCTAGAAGTTTTTAAGAATGGCCTTCCTAGCAAAATCAGTGAATGAGATGATGCATCTTCTTCCATGTCAAGCACATAAAAATCAGCAGGAAATATAAATTCATTGACTTAAACCAAAGCATCCTCTAACACACCCTTAGGATACACATTAGATCTATCAACAAGTTGAATAATCACGCCAACCTCTTTCAAAGGCCCAACATTCAAAGAAGCATAAATAGACATAGGCATGACATTAATCGAAGCTCCAAGATCTAAAATTGCCCTTTCCATTCTCACACTCCCAATTTTACAAGGAATAGTAAACATACCTGGATCCTTGCATTTTGGCGGCAATTTTTTCTGAAGAACAGCAGAAACATTCTCACCCATACTCACAAATTCATTGCCTTTCAATTTCTTCTTATTCGTGCACAATTCTTTCAAGAACTTAGCATATCGAGGAATTTGTTTAATAGCATCAAGTAAAGGAATATTTACCTCGACCTTACGAAAAGTATCAAATATCTCTTTTTTCTCCTCTTTCTTCTTCGATTTAGACAATCTTGAAGGAAAAGGGGGAATGGGAGCTAAGGGTTTCAGTGGCTTACCTTGGTCCGCATCCTGACCCTTGACAACATCATGTGCAACTTCTTTTTCAACCTCTTCTTCGAGATTTCCCTTTTTGCTCGATTTCTTAGCATCTTGTAGCTCCTTTCCACTTCTCAAGGTTATTGCACTTGCATTCTGCTTTGGGTTGATCACCGTTTGTGATGGCAGTTTACCTTGAGACTCGTTGCGGCTCACAGAAGAGGCGAGTTGGTTAAACCATTCCTCGAGATTTTTTATGCTACTCCTCGTCTCTTGTTGAAATTGTTGAGTGTTCAAGACAAGTGTCTTCATCATATCTTCAAGAGATGAGTTGGAACTCGTGGCATGTTGTTGAGGTTGAGGAGGAGGTGGAGGCGGTCTAGGCATGAAGTTTTGGAATTGAGGCCTCGGTGCATAGATTAAACTCGGATGATCCCTCCATCCTGGGTTATAGGTGTTGGAGAAGGGGTCATACTTTCTGTGTGGTGGGCCCGGGAATCCTCCAATCGCATTAGCTTGCTCTGGGGAATCTTCTTGAAGTGTCGGACACATATCAGTAGGGTGTCCGGAGTCAGCACAAATCCCACAAGCCTTCACGAGTTGCACGCCACCAGTCGCCAACTGTTGAACCAATGAAGTCAAATTAGCTATTTGACTTTCAAGAGATGACACATTCACCTCATTCACCATCCTCTGGTAGGTGTCATGTCTGGAACCGAACTGCTAAGAGTTAGCAGCCATGGTGGAGATCAATTCTCTTGCTTGAGCAGGCGTCTTGTTTGCAATGGCTCCTCCACTAGTGGCATCCATCATCCTTCTCTCCATCGGTAGTAGGCCCTCATAAAAGTATTGGATGAGGAGCTGTTCAGAGATCCCATGTTGAGGGCAACAAGAGCAAAGTTGCTTGAATCGTTCCCAGTAATCGTGGAGCGTCTTGACATCCTGTTGTTTGATTGAACAAATCCCCCTCCGAATGTTCGCTGCTCTTGAAGCATGGAAATATTTGTCGAGAAACAGGCGTAGCATTCCATTACACGTGGTAACAGATCCAGGATGCAAGTAAAATAGCCAATCTTTAGCACTATCGATCAATGAGAAAAGAAATGCTCGAAGTTTGATTTGGTCCTCCGTGACACCTTGTGGCTTCATACTTGAACACGCCACATGGAACTCTTTCAAATGTTTATGTGGATCCTCATTCTCAAGTCCACGGAACTTAGGAAGTATGTGGATGAGACTAGACTTGAGCTTAAAATCTGCCTCCATCGTTGGGTACTCAATGCACAATGGAGTTTGTTCTATGTCTGGAGCAGTCAATTCTCGTAGCGTTTGCTGTCTCTGTGCCATAATCGGCTCAGCTTCTGTTTCGATTTCAAGTTCTGAATCAGTTTCAACTTCTGAATCACTAGAAGAATCCTCCAAATCAAGGGCAATATTTAATCTGGGCGAAGATGAAGAAGACTCTTAAGCACGCAAAAATTTAGCTTCTTTCCGCAACCGCTTTGCAGTTTTCTCGATTTCTGGATCGTACTCAAGTAGACTTCCTGCACGAAAAGAACGTGGCATCAAAACAAATCTAATTTTAATTTCCAATCCCCGGCAACGACGCCAAAAATTGATGGGTGTCGAAACCAACAATAATAAATTCCTACTCGTTTAAAATATAAAATTGTAGTAGCAATGAGTAGGGTCGTATCCACAGAGATTGGATGAAATAAATTGATGCAACTATTTTGTAAAGGAATAACAAATAAATAAAAAGATGGGGGTTTTGATGTGTTCAATCTACCTAAAATAATAAAAATGCAGTTCAATGAAAATAAACACAAAAAGGAGAGATTCAAGATTTAAATAGAATGAATAAAGGAGATAAAATATCCAACCAAAGGAAAAATTCGTAGAAATGGTTCAATGATTCGATCATAGACGCAAAGATAATTCTCCTACTCTCAATTAAACTGGTTATGGTTATTGGTACGACCTAATAACCTATCGTTCCTTACTTGTTCGATAATCGGGATACGATCACTAACTATTTCTCTAATCAATAGACAATCCTAGATACGATCATAGGATTTAATCTATCAACAACATTAAAATTTAGAAGGACCACCAATTCTAGCCAACAATCACACATGTAGGATCATTTAGACTAGATCATATATCTCCCTAAACATAAAATCAAAAACCCTTAGTAATCAACTATGTTCTCTGCCACCAATATTAGAACAATCAACAATTATGGATTTAATGTCCTAAATGGCGATATGCTATTCAGATAATTGAACAAAGAGCTCTTTTTGCATCAATCAATCAAAATAACAATTGATAATAAACACAAGAGAAATACGAATAAAAGAGAATAGGGAATTGAAAACTTAATTAGATCTTACAAATCATGTAGAACCAAATCATGAATAATCCTTTGGCTGGAAAAATAATTTAGCTATCCATAAACATGGTAGAAGTCTTCATAAAATTCATCTTAAAAATAATAATGACGGTAGAAATAAAAAAAATAGCAGAAGAAATTCATCTGTCTGCGGTCTTGCGTCTGTGTATTTTCAAGCAGATCGCCAGAACAGATCAAATAAAAAAAAATAAAAACGTCGAGTGAATAGAAGAGAAAAGAGAGAGGAGAGAGATAAAAATAATACCTAGCAGTCTGATTTTCAGTCTAATCCTAATCCTAGAAAAATACGTAGAAAATAATATTCTCTCTCCAAAATATCCTAATAAATTAAAATAGTCCATAAATAAATAATAACTCCATAAAGTCTTTTATTTATCTTTCCAACTTGAGACTCCTTCCTTCTTCCAACTCTTGTAGGAAATTAGCGTGCCCACGCCTTAGCTCAAATTCGTCTCTTTTGCTCTCCAATCATTATAAATTCCAAATTCTGAAATGTCCTACAAAAATTATAGAAATCAATTAAAATCAATAATTAAGCTCAAATAAACACCGAAAAAGTATGGAAAACATGACATTTAACATGTCAAGAATACGACTTATCATAAATTCTTATAAACTAGGTTTTTGATGGTGATTTTAGAGTTCATGTGCTCGTTCATCTCGCATGTGAAATTAACTCATTTTGCTCGTCCGAGTCATGTTTCCCTTTCTTCGGGCAAAAGCCAGAATTGTAGTATCAAAAGACATGATTTATGTTGTTATTGAGTTTGTCCTGAGGAAGTTTTGAAGTTGAGCTCGTTTGTTTAGAGTTTAGGTTCCGTAGGTGCCACATAGGCCCTACCGGGACATGTCAAGTTTTAGCCGAGGTCTGTCCGGACTTTTGTGCATTTTGAGTCAGATAAGTTGTTTTAAGTTGATTGATTTATGTTGCATGTCCCGAAGTAAGTTGTCGGACGACCGATAGCTTCTTTCGGAGTCGCGAGCCGCGCAAATAGCGCGCGTCGCGCCGGCATATGCAATCAAAGGATAAATAACCTCGACGCACACATGCGCCCAGTCGTGTGTCGAGCATAGTCGCGACACCAGCCAGTAGTGCCCAGTCAGCGCACATTTAGTCGCACTACGTGCGTGTGCGCAACACATACCAACAGTATTTGGTAGTGCCACACATTCTGCGTGTGTACCCGACGCCAGTAGCGCCCAGCGAGAGCAGGCAGCGCTTACCCAGCCTCGCCGCACGCTGTACGCCAATCGACCCAGTTGCGCCCAGACGCACGCTGGGAAGTCCAGGAGCGCGTCAGCATATCTAGTAGCACGCAAGCGTGCGCAATCGACCTCGGTACGTGCCAGCCACACGTCTGAGTGCCTGTGCCATCAAAGAGCTAGCAAACACGGGCCTTAGTATCATTTCACTAACGCCTGAGGAGGTTAGCTTTCAATGACAATTTTCCTAGTAACCTTGTAATAATATAGAGCTTATTACATAGTTAGATCTATCAAAAATCCATGCTAGAGTTTA
>CACSLK010027773.1:9996361-10008323 GCA_902706635.1 Striga hermonthica
TTTTGGGATGCATCTTTCTTTCATTTTTCTAATTTTCCTCTTTTGGAAACTAGTTTAAGTCTTTATTTTCTCTCTAGTTATGTTTGGAGCTTATCGACTCGGTTTTTCTGACAAGTTTCCGGTGACATCTCTTTGCTTCAAGATTTGAACTTTTCCATCCGGTGTTCCTCTCGCATGCATTAAAAGCGTGGGTAATTAGTTTAAATCCCCATTACTTTGATTTTGCTCGTTTATTACTTATGCCATTTGCCAAAGTGATATCGATTTGCTTGTTGGATGGAGGGACGTTCGATTCTTGTAGTTTGTCATGATGTGTTAGGGAATAGCTTGTGATTATCTCGTTTTTAAGGTTACGACTTTGTTAAAGATGTAGTCTTTAGTAGAAAGCTCGAGTTTTTTGTTTGTAATATTTTTGTTGTATTTTCGTTATATTTTTGTTCTTTTTTTTTGCTTCTTTTTTCCTCGTTTTAGGTCCTTTCGTGAGTTTTTAGTTCGTTTTGTGTTTTATTATGTGTTTTGTTCCATTTTGGTTTTCTTTGTGTTTTTCGTGTGTTTTTCTCGTTTTCCTTCTTGTTTTTCGTGTGCAGGTCGGAAGCATCGTGAGGGAATAACATGGACCGGGAAATCATGGTTGTGTAGATGGACTCATTGGCTACACATAGGAAAAAACGAAATTTGATTTCAAGTTCGGATGAATCTGGACGGAACCAAAACGCGAAGCTGCGCAAGTTACAGACCCTTTAAAGGTTGGAAATTCCACATAATTTGTACTTTGGGCAAAAGTGTGGTTTGCAAGCATCATTGGATAGAGGGGTTTGTTAGCTACGCGTAGGAAAAAACAGAACTAAATTCCGAGTTCGGATGAGCTCAAACGAGACGAAAATGCAAAGTTGCGCAACGCAGTCAAAGACACGAGTTAAGTCGCGACTCGCGACTTAAAAGTCGCGACTCGCGAGTCGAACAGAGCCTAACGACAAGAAGTCGCGACTCGCGACTTAAAAGTCGCGACTCGCGACTTAAAAACTGCTGAAAATCTGTTTTTTTTTTTTTATGGTTGAATTGTGGTTGATGTTGGTGGGATGTAGTTGATTATGGTTGATTGTTAGATGATGTTATTCCTATAAATACCATCAATTTTCATCTTAGAAGGCATCCCCATATAATCCAAAATCACATATCTTTCCATCTTTCTTTTACTACCATTTGTAAGTTTGTATTTTTAAGTTTGTAAGTTTGAAGATTGTTGAAGTGTTGGGACATTAAGTTTACTCTTGCTTGTGGATTAATAGTAAGTTCTCTTTTCATTTTATGTTTATAATGATTTATTTGCATGAGAATTTGTTTGTTACAATTAATATGATCATCTAATTTTTAAGCTAGGGGTAGAGTATAATCATTCCGGTTTGATCTCGTTTATACACATGATGATAATTCAATCTTGACGAGTGTTTTAATCATGAATTGATAAATTAAACTTGGTAAATATTTATAACCTAAGAGTGACACTTAGGTTAATTTTATGATATAATCAAAGAGTGACATTTTGATTTGTGCTTGATATTGATTTGCTAAGTTAAAGTTTGTTAATTTTTTGAATTACGGCTTGTAGAACCGAGAGGGGAGGAGTTGTAAAAATAATCGATTTCATAACCGAGAGGGGAGAAATTGATAGAACTTGGCTCGTTTAGAATAGACATGTTCGGAGACGTATTGTCTATGTGTTAATTATTTCGTTAATTTGCTCGTTTATGTTTTTCCATATATTATGAGAGTTAGTATGGTTGAACCGCTAAATGAGTTAATTAGTTGAGCCTTTTAACCGAGTTATTGATTGTCGTTGAATGAGTGTAAAACCGGAAGCGATTTTTCCCGATTCCCTAGCATCTTTATTTTTGTGTCGTTTATATTTTTATTTAGATTATTATCTTTTGTTATTTCTTATTTGATATTTTAGTTAATCATTTTCAGCCCTATCATGATTAGAATGTGTAGGATTTATTTTGCTTTTATGTGTTATCAACACCAATATTAACTTCCGAACAGTCTTCCTCGAGAGATTGATCCGGGAAACGAATCATTCGATTCGGTGCTCGGTAAAATAAAAATAATTTGTATACAACATTTTTCACCTAGGATCACGTGACTACTTTGATGTTTATCGGTTATTTGTGAGGATTTGAGCTATTAAGACTACGGTTACCTTTAAAGTTCTCATCTTTGTTTTCAAGCTTTCAATTAATCGAGATTTTCATTGCTCATTAGTGATAATTCAACCTCCAATCAATTGTTTAGGATGTTTAGGACTTTATTTTCTCTTCTTGTGTGCTTTGGGATGATCAACTAGTAGATAAAGCTCCGAATCGCCTTCCTTCGACATCGACCCGAGTCGGGTAGCTCGGTTACCACTTGCCCACCAAATTTATACTAAACACACTCGTCTTTCCAATATTTACTGGCTGGGAGGGGTTTGAGGCCCCTTTCGTTGAAGCTACGGTGGTCGGGCTTGATATCGTCGTCGAGGAATCCGATGATGACGTTCGAGCCATAATCGGATTCCTTCAACAAAGGCCGAGCCAAGGTATAGTTAGAATCATCATATAAGCGTAGGAAATAAGGCGACCGGGTGGTGTGTAAGGTGTAAAGTCGGTCGGGGAAAACAACAACAACCCCCGACCGCTGCTCAAGTTGTTGGGCTTGCTTTGTGGTCAGTTTCGCGGAGAAGCCATGGAAAACTGTTTCGTAAACATGAAGTAGTTTTGAGTTTTGGGGTTTTGAAGGATTCGAGTCTTCGAGGCTTTGAAGGGTGGCCTCGTACCAGTGTTGCACCTCTGCAAACACTGTTGGTTTTAGGTTGTTTCGGACTCTTACAATATATGTCTTAACATCTTCGTTATTATGAGGATGAACGAATCATGCAAGCGACATAGAAAGAAAGAGAATAACAAGGCCAAGGACATAACCCATATATATATATATATATATATATATATTCTCAAAGAGCTAGACTGGTAATTAATTAATTTGAGACTGACTGCAAAGTAATAAATTTAAGTCGTGTATATATCTTCTCTTCTTAGCTCATCAAGTTTATATAGAGACTTAGGACATGCTTGTTTATGGATTTTTTCAATCTAATTTTTTCAACTCAAATATTTAACTTAACTTTAACTCAATCCCACTATCTTTAATATTATTTATACAATTAAATAATAAAAATCAATCATTCTTACACATCACATCAACTTTAATTCACTATTCATCCACTCACATAATTTTAACTACCAATCATTTCCAATCATTTATCTTCTACTTTATATCAAATCAACTTTAATCATTTTTATTTTAAATATTATTTTAATATATTTTTTAAATTCCACTAACAATTAACCACATTACTTTTTCAACTTTAACTATAATTAACAAAATAAAATATTTTAGTTGAAAAAACCATAAACAAGCGCCCCCTTAGAGAGTGTGCAAGAGTCCCACAAAAGACCCCTTAGAGAGTGTGCAAGAGTCCCACAAAAGAAAAAAATTGCTATCCGCCGCGTGCTGATTGAGATTGCAAATATTTCTTTGTTTACCTTCACCATATGTTGAAAGCAATGCGTAATAACTTAACCTCTTCTTACTTAAACGAAAATGCTACGGTCTCGTTAAGGTATCATCTCGTCGGGTGTTTTAACAGCTGATTTACATGTAGTTAGATAAGATAGATAATCAAACGGTTAAAACACCCAACGAGATAGTACCCGTAAAATGACCGTAGCTTACTTAATTTGTCTGCTTTTTCACTAAATTGACGCTGGAAAACTTCAAAGTCAATGATCCCATAGAAAATTATGGAGTAATAAACTTTATTTTATTATTCCAAAATTTATATTTATTTTTATTTTCAACATTATAATATCATACAATCCTTGTCACAAGATATTTGAAAAAACTGATAACAATGATAATATATATATATATATATATATATATATATATAATCATGTATTTCATGAAATTCAAAAAGCTATGTCCATCCAATCATGTATTTCATGAAATTCAAAAGCTATGTCCATCCAAATATTAACTCAAAATGATAAAAGGTCTACATGTATGTTCTAAGGGCATGTTAGTTAAGATAGGCAAGACAAGATAAATCTTATTTCGTCAAATCAAAACTAGTACGAATCTTATTTGTAAATTACAAATACTTGTTAAATAATATTTATAGATTACAAATATGAAATTAATATGAAATTAATATGCGATACACCTACATTAATTTATTTAAAATGTTGTACGAAACTTGAATTGTGCGAAATTACTTAAAACATGTATATTTAAAATTAATACACAACCCGTACGATGCACATAACTGATAATAGATTACATTATATACATTCCAATATAAGTGTAATTTAAAATTTTTTTTTCAAAAAAATCGATTTGAATACAATGTGGTTCCACAAAATAATTATTTTGGTAAAATTTTATTATATATTTAAAAATGTATACGAATAATAAGTATAACTTATTAACACCATTAATCATCTATACTTATATTAAAAACTATACTATTTACTAAATATAGTATGTAAAATAGCCAACTCTAATTAATGATTAGCTATTTTTATCAAGCATTTAATTAATGTATATGATATTTTTGGTATGCAAATCAAATTAGCATTTTATTTAGTTCCTAGAATATTGGGTATGCAATATTAATTTAGGAATATCCATGTAGTTCCTAAATGTTGGTATGCAATACGTAAAAGAATATTTTTTAATTTTTTTAAATATAAAATATTGTAACACGTAAAAATATTCCAGTTATTTTTTATTTTATTTTACATATAAAATTTAATCAATATTTAATGCATCCTACAAAATTGGATTTAGTTTAATTCTCCATATAATTGGTTGTAAGTTTTTAAGTTTTACTTTTTTTATTTATTTATTTTACACTTTTAAATTAATGAAGCTCTCCGAAAATACCAAATCAAATGATTTATGAAAGTTTTTTTTTTTTTTTTTACAATTTTAAATCTATATAACCAGCTTAAAAACTCATCCCATAGATATGGGCAAGTTAAGAAACTTTCATAACCCAACTTATAAAATTCCATCTCCATAAGTCAGAAAAATCACATCCCTCACGTAACAACTCTAAAGGTAAATAAATAAAAGTCTAATTACTACTATAAATCCATTTTCTATATAGATTTTTTTAAAATCTAAATTTCACTTGTCTAATTAATAATATTTTAGATACTTTTAAATATTATTTGTATAAATTTTTTTACACATTTGCTCTCTCTATATATATACATATATGGAGGTTAAATGAAGAATTTTTAAACATATTTTCCTTACGGGTAGTTTAGAAAAATTTAGGTAGCTTCAAACATTATTTGTGAATAATATAGAATATTTTAGATGCTTTTATAGATGTTATAAAATATTTTAAGTATTTTTAATATTTATATACCACACTTAAAAAGAATAATTTGCCAAAATAAAAACATTAAATACACATTTTAAATGTTAATAGAAATATTTTTCAGTGTTTGTCTTTGATTTTGTCAAAACAAATCTCATAAAATCGGTGAAGTCAAAATTTGTACGTAAAGTCTATCTATACTAAAAAAAATGTAGATTCAAAATTCTTTATCTAATTTCTTCTTTTCCTTATCTAATTCGTTCTTATTATCTAACTAGTACAACACCCGTGTATTACACGGGTGCTTGTTAAATTTTTTTCTTAAATTTAAAATTATTGAGAAAAAAGTGGTTGAAAATTAAAATAGTTTTTATAAAAATAATATTATTATATATTTTAATATGACACTTGTTAGTTGTGAGACTTACCTGTGTCATATTATAATATTATTTTTAACTTATAACATATAACTACATTAAACATAAATATATTAATTGATAAATAATTTTATTTATTTAATTAGATATAATAAATAATTTTATTATTATTATAAACATAAATATAATTTATTTATTTTATATATACAAAATGGATGTTATATTGAAGCTTATCAAAAGACGATTAATTTGATATATTATATATGTAAAACCGATAAGAAATACAAAAAGTTATCTACTTTTAAAATACATTTACAATTCAATTGTTATAAATTTTTAATATTATTATATTTAGTATGACACTTTTTATTTGTGCAATTTACTTGTGTTATATTATAATAATTTTTTAACTTACAACATATAACTACATTAAATATAAATATATCAATTGAGAAACAATTTTATTTTTCTAATGAATGTTAGTAAATATTATTATATTTTATTATTATAAAGACAAATATAATTTATTTATTTTATATATACAATATGGATGTCAAATCGAAGATCATCAAAAGATGATTAATTTAATATATTATATATGTAAAATCGATAAGAAATATAAAAGTTATCAACTTTTAAAATATATTTACAATTCAATAGTCAATTAGGAAACAAATCAAAAGTCAGGGATATATTAGTCACTTAGTGATTCAATATCTAAAATTACAAAGAATTAAAGGGTATATGAGTACATTTGATATTAAAATACCTAAATTAGCTAAATAATATTTATGGAATGCCCGAACCTAGATTATTAATTACTAATATATAATATTATTTGTCCAAACCTAACTACAAAGCATGATTCTTTGCCAAGTAGGATTCCAAAGCACCAGAAACAGCCACGTAGGCTCAGCGCATTCGGGAATTATATATAGGAAGGATTGTATAGAAATCTGTTCTGATTTTGTTCAATCCTCTAATTGTATTTGTATTATATCCCATCAAATCGGTTTAACAAAAAAATTTTCATAACATCCGATTAGTAAAAAAAATACGTAAAATCTTTACTAAATAAAAAAGGCTTTATTTATTATCTAATTTATTATCTAATTGTATGGAAATTTGTTCTGATTTTATAGTACGTACTACAAATTGTGCTCCCGTGTTCAGAAGCTACTTTACGGACAAGCTCTGTGGAAATAACTCATTTAGTGCTCTTGTCTCGTGCATACGGTATGTATTTGCATTACACATACTAGAAAATTATGCACCCCGTGCATCGCACGGACTCTGTAGTAATAAATGACCTTAAAATTATGCATCTCGTGCATCACCCGTGTTCACATTTTGGCATATTACAGGTCACGTACTATATATATCTCGTACATTTTTCTTTATTCATTTATATAATTATAAGACTTGATAAATGATCTTAATTTTGTACACTTCGTGCATCGCACTGTACTAGTTAAGTTTTAATTGTTTATAGTCAATATTGATCATGAAAAGAGTAATACAATTAATTTATGTATATGAATATTGTTGTGAAATTGTCATACTTAAGTCATGACTCCTGAGGATAATCGACAAAAACTTCTTCTCTCTCGCGATAGCTTCCCCCTTTCTCTCACCAAGCGCCGCCGTTAAATTCGTCTTCTGTCGCTCTCCTCTCGGCTTCCAGCTGTGCTAGTGGTCACTCCCTCACCGCCCGACCCTCCCAGTTGTCATGAATCTACTTGCCAAGATTGTGAATTTCAATCCGCTTTCCCCCTGAAAGTGGGTTAGGGTTTGCAATCGCCGGCTTCTTCGGTGCCGTGGTAAGGTTCTTGATTCGTGTCGATTTTGGGCAGGGTCGGGGCGGCTCTGGTGTTACTCTTTTCTGGACGAAGCGGCTGGGGCTTCTCGGGTGAGCGTATCCCCGAACTCACTTCTATGGCCTTCGTGGAGTGATGGGAGCGCGCCTTTGGGTTGACTGGTCGGATTTTGGGTTCGTCGGTTCCGTCTGAAGGTGAGTTCACTTATCGCCGCTCTTGTCTCGGTTTTCTATTGATGCGGCTGGTGGTGCTCCGTGGTTCGGGGATTGGGTCCTCTTGGAGCTCAGATGTTTGTCTGGCCTGAAATGGTAGTGCTGGGGCTGCGGCATCGGGGTATCTCCTGCTCCCCGGCTCTCGGGTTCTGGTACCGGAGTGCACATTATTCTTTCGAGTTCGTTAGTGGTGTTAAGGGGCTCGAGGTGATGATGTTGGGGGTTTGCTCGATGTTCGTTGCGTTAGGGACAATTGGCTCGGGGGGACTCATGTTCAGAGGTTCGACTCAGCTAGGCGGTTCGGCAGTGGAGGGGTCGATTACTCACGTTGTGAGATTTCCCTGGGTTGACTGGTGACTGCTCGTATGGTTTTGGATTTGCCGTAGAGGAAGGTTATATCTCTGTGCTGATAGTTTTTGTTTCTGTTTTGTGTTCTTTGTTTTCGTTTATGTATTAGTGTTTGTGTAGGATTGTGTTTTATGTTTGAGTCGTTGGCTCCTGTGAGTATGAGTGTCAAATTTATTCTCCTGTTGGGAGTCGACACTCGGATATTACCCTGTTGGGGTCTTTTAGTTTGTTTAGTTGTTTAGTTGGTTTAGTTGGTTGTGTAGTTAGTTTGTTTAGTTTTGAGTTTTTATTCTAGTGTTGCTAGCGGGAATCTAGGCAGGCGTCTGACTTGTTCTCCCATTTTATTCTCCCGTTGGGAGATTTGTACTTTTATTCGCACATTTATGCGCTTTTGATTAATTATAGTGCATCTATCGTTTCGGGAAAAAAAAATATTGTTGTGAAACGATTTAAAGAATATGATGGTCATCCTTCCAAATTTCTAATAAAAGAAATGAACTGGTAATAAATCACATACTTTTATTTATATTATTTTTTTTTATAATTTTAAAATATAAATTAGTATACTAAATTGATTCCAATCAAGTTAATGTGTGAACAGTCTAGCTAATTGTTTGACTAGTTTGCATCTATTTTACTTTAAAAGCAACACCCATTGATTTTTTTGCCTAAACTATACGTATAATAGTTGAAGAAAAACATTGATAAAAAAAATTCTTACGAATATTGAAAAAAAAAATGAAAATGGAAGTCCAATGCAATTAATTGGATAGACAACTTTATTTTACAATTCTTGCATTATATTTTTTACTTATTAACACCATTAATCATTAAATTTTAACTTTTTTATAGTCACTATTAATCATGAAATTTTGTCGGCACAAGTACGAGATTGTAAATCCACGGCAATTATTTTTTTTTATTTATTTTTTTTTTGGCATCAAGAACCTCAATCCTCTATTCACTTGGTTGATGATTTTGATACTCCGAAAACAATGTAGCAAGATGCAATTTTTTTTTAGCTTGGGGCACAACTAACCGTTAAATCCTAACATTCTTTCACGCCAATCATGTATAGGGCTCATAATTTGTTTCCTTATGTGATCCACTATGGCTACGATAGGCATAAATTATATCGGATTTACCCAATTATTCCAACATTTTGATTGATTATTATTGATTTTCCCCCAACGGTCTCCAGGAAATAAAGAATTCGTACAATATTGTGGGTTATAATCCTTAATGAAGTCTCAAGAGGCACAAAAAATAAATATATTATTATATTATTTATATGCATATCAAATTATTCCCTTCTAGGAGCATACGTAGCTTTCATAAAAATCGAGAACTAATGTTTTTTACTATGAAATAAGTAGCTCCTCAAAACATACAAAAAAAATAATAATAATATGATGGTTGTCATCCGCTTTTTAAAGTTCTGAATAACTATGAATAATTATTATGCATAATTAGTTATGAGCTTAATATAAATATAAACAAGATAATATTTTCTTACTTGCATCTTAAAGTTGTCGACTAAGGGTCTCAAACTATAAGCATGATGTTTGTTGGAACCGTAGGGATAGATTTAAGTAGCCCAATGTGTCAGTTCGTTAAAAATTTGAAGCTTCTAACATATGTAAGCTCGAGAAAAGAAAAATATTATTCAGCTTCAAGCATAACAACTTCCAATTTCCATCGGCCTCGACATCAACCACGACATATGCTAGAGTGAACAAATCATCATTGACATCCTTACTCACTACACTAAGCAAACAATCTTAGTATTTATATTTTATGGGGTGTAATCCACAAATATCAAGGGTTGACAGTCAGTTAAAAAAACAACAATGCATGCATGAAAATAAATGAACAGTTGAAGAACCTTATTCTCGACAGGGTCAATCTCACAATCGGCAATGCTTCTCGGGTTTGTCTCATGCACTGCCTTACAATACCATCTCAATCTATCATAAGAGCCCCTGCGTACATGCATGACAATTTTCCTTCCCCAACCATGTCTTTTTGTAATGCAACTTCAAGTCATAGTCCTTGTGAAGGTCTTTTAATATCGTGCAAGGCTTGTAACTCGGTTCATCTCTTAATGTATTCTTAATTGTATTTGAGACCCAATGAGTGTCTATTCTCAGATGTCGCCTTGTCTGAAGATTGTACACTCTGCATGTATAGACTAGATTGCACTTTTGGATGGAAAACAACTTATCACCGTTGTATCTTTATGCATATATTCTCCATTGACAATTTTCATCGCTACAACAAACAATGGCTTTCTGCATATCATTTTTTTGAAACTTAAAAAATCATCTATTAGTAATACATAGCTTTTAACATGCTTTCAGAATTCATTATTTCCATTGAAAATCTGCCATCTCATTTGATGCAAAATCTCCAATAATTGATCGAATTATCTTGCAATAACAACTCAGATTCTTCCTCCGAAAAATCATCATTCGTTATCTGTGTTCATGAAAAATAATACAAAAATTTATAAATAATGAAACTAGTTTAAAAAAATAATAAACTAGGACAAGATACAACTATACCACATTTCAATAATAAATTTATTACTATTATGAAAGCAACATTACCTGTTCAAGCTCACCGGGATGGATTGAACTCCATGATCCAATATTTCGACAAACATGTAAACGGATCATGTTTTTCACATCCTCATCATCGAACAAACTTTATGTATTATATTTGGCACATATAACATAATGATAATATGATGAATTCTAAATTAACATTAGGCCACCTCATAGCAATGAGAGTGTACATTTCATCAAGAGTTGATCCATGGTGCATAGAGAACAGAAACATTCATTTTTATAGGTACAACTCCCTAATATGTCACTTTGTGTCACTTCCATCTATCTAACAATAATTGAATAAAATAAAGTTAAAAAAAACTTCAAATTTCCCTTCACATGGTATCAAATAGTGATGAAAAGTGATACTAGATACACAAACAGAGGTAACCTTATCATGCATAGTGGTACAATGTGTTGGAATCTATGAGGATTTCGTTATGCACAAATCACGAATTCAATAGCAAACGTAAACCTATGCGCAACGGACCTAAAGGTTTGCATAGAGAACTTACGGCTTAAAATTTATGGCGATCTGTCTGATCTTCTGGATGGTCGTACACAACACACCAATGAGTTATTGACTGCAAATTACGTCTTAGGGTTGCACGAACAAGTTCAGATCGAAAACTGGATCAAACGGTTGCAAACGGATAAAAACAAGCTTACAGTTCAGTGAGCTTCCGGTGGTGAGTGAGGGCGCGTGTGGCATTGGACGGTGGCAATCTCAGTGGCATTGGAAAGCTCTCGTCGAGACAGTTGCCTGGGTATGCTGCACGCCTTGATCAGACCTCCGGTTAGTTCTGTACGATATATTTCTTCTCGGTTTACCTACAGATCTTGTACTGTATATCTCAAACACCTCTTAATCTTGTATCGGTGGAACAACAAGAAGAAGATAAAGCTTGAATGGGAACTGAGAGAGAGAAGATGGCGTGGGGTGTGTTTCACAAGTTGTGGAAATCTCTTCTCTTCCCATGAGCTTAATGGTGTATATATAGAGCTATAGTAGGGACCCTTAGGAGATTAGGAGAAATGCTCTTTAATTAATTAAAATACTTGTGGACCAAACCACTTATTTTAATTAATTAAATAATATTAATTGAGCCACCAACATAATATTATTGCACTCTCTTTTTCTAGCCCAATTTACAATTGACACTCCAAA
>CACSLK010027773.1:10038619-10048765 GCA_902706635.1 Striga hermonthica
GTGCTTTAGGTGGCCAGCGTGGCGGGAGCGGCCGTGGTCCCTTGCCGTGGGGCTGCACAATTACGTCGCCAGCCACGACGACCCCACCAACCTGGAGAGCGGCGAGATGGAGCCACGCTACAAGAAGCGGTAATGCTTTGGTTCTTACGTCCGATGCGTCGGACGTTGCCGATGTTGGGCTTCAAGCACAGGCGGCCCAGATTCCCCACGCATCACTCTTTTGTCCCCTTCCCATCAAGGTGGGCTCATTCTCCTAACAAAGCAATAATCAGGAGGTAATAAATGTATATTAGATAAAAGTTCCCTTTTTCCTTGACAAAGAACTATACAGTTGGCTAAACATCACATGGATTTTTGCTTTATAATACCGAAACCACACATTGTTAACTCTCCAAATTTTTCCAATGAGACGGTATTTCCGTAATTGTTGTCAGCACTATAAAATATTCATTTGCAAGATCATGGTTCATGGAAACATAGCCATTATTAGCATGTGATAGAATAGTACACACAGAAGATATGTCAATGTTGACACATAACAGCATTGCAGGGCATTGAAACGTATAGGCAGATGCAGAAAACTGAAAGGCAAACTAAAGGACAGAAACACACTCAGATTGGTAGTGCAGATGTGAATATAGATGCAAACAGCCAAGCAGTATTTCAAATTCATACCCTTTCAAGCCGCTGTAGAAGAGCTGTCTTGAACTGTCGGACACCACGACCACTTGAAGTCGGATCTAACCTGTGAGCCTTTTCGAATGCATAGAATCGGCCTGTGAATATTGCATGTATACACATCAATTAACATGACTAAAAACAAAATTGTAGTGTCCCATGGGTGGAAGTGGATAGCATACAGAGATAGGCGACGCGAGGGTTGGCCGTCTCAACCTCATTGGCAACACGGAGGATGGGCGCAATCTCAACAAGCGACGATGGCACCACCTCACTGTCAAACATGGGCTCACCAAAGTTGACAGCAGTCTCTGTCCTTTGGATGCGGCGAGACCCTGGAGGCTGCATCGGCCCTCCCCGAGACAGCGTCCGTGACAAGGAGGACATCTCAATGACTTGCAGTCACCACCCTAAACATTGAGGTGAATTCAGCATGTGAAATGGTTTCAGAACGCACTGTAAATCCTGAATCAGTAAATGGCATACATGTATGTGGTACCTTGCTAGCTGTCACTCGGTACAACAATTTGATGCTGCTGAGACGAATCAAATCAGGCCCTTCAACCAACCACCTGGAATGGAGGCCCTGTTTTGAAGCTAGGCCATGCTTGAAGATTCAGAATCCAGCACAGAGCTTTTGGTGGCGCGCGCATGCAGCGCTCGAGAACCTGGCAACATGATCAGAGACACCAATAAAGCAACCGTACAAAGCAGTTATCTGCCTACCAAAAAACACACAAAAAACGCACTACTAGCTAGTTTGGTAGAATCTTCTATAACAACTTGACCCTCGTCGCGTAACACGAGTACACGACCCAAACCAACCTACGAGCGCAATCGCGCCTATTCAGTTAAGAAAATTCAGAAGCCCAGTCTCAATCCCATTGTTGCATAGAATCGGCCGCAACCACGTCCCGCTCTCGCGGAGCACAACACAACCATCCGCCCCGTGGAACACCACGGGAGCCATGCTTCTGACGGAGCCAGAAATTTTTTTTAGCTGGGGCAAACTCAATACACAAGCTAATTGCTAATCAAAATCAGCAAACACCAATGTCGAGTGTGGGTGGCGGCGGCGGCCGGCAATCTGGCGACTGCGCGACAGTCGCCACTTGGAAGTCGGCGCCGAGGAGAAGCCGTGGTGGCCGGTGGGCACCTGGCCGGCAGGCGGCGCGACCAGTTCCAAGCGAACTTTGCTGCAAGTCCGCTTGGGGGATTCGGAATTGGAATTTGGGAACGAATCCCCCTGGTTGGTGAAGGAGTGTGCTTGTGTGCGATGGTGGGCTTTCAATGGCCTTTCAGGTCTCACCTCTGTTGGGCTGAACGAAGTGGAAAAAAAAAAGGCCCATCCCATGCTCGTTTCTTCTTCCTCGCTTGCGCGCCGCAGGTCGGAGCATCCCGCATTCCTACTCTTGCTCGCGCCACCATTATTGGGGAAGAAGGGGTCCTGTGGTCTAAGGCGAGCTCGCCGGTAGCTGGGGTGGCCGCCAGACCCCGACCTAGAGTGGCTCGGTCGGTTCAGACTACTTTGGAGGATCAAACCAAGGATGATTCCGTCATCAGGTTCCTCGCAACGCATCAAACAGAGGACGAGAGGGGGAACCAAACCAGCTATAGAAGAACCTTCCGCGATAGCAGTAATGAGAGACAAGGCGAGAGATGAGGGGGTTCCGCACCTCGCGCACGTGGAGTCGTGGACACACGGGAAGCGCGCGCACCAATCCGCAGCGGTACTCTGGAGCGAAAACCACCGCGACCGACGTACGGCCGCCGATCGATGCGCAGGAAACCCGCGGCGGGAGCTTCTGGAGGGACGTCGACGAGCTGGCCAGGGGTTACTTCTGCACAGGGGAGGTGATCGTCGCGGTCGAGGCGAAGCGGTGTTGGCCGTTGGGGACGACGAGACGAGAGGGTTTTGCGTTGGGAGGGAGGGAGGTGGGAAGTGGGAAGCAGGAAGACGACACCGGGAAGCGGAGGGGCGGGTGATCCGGGGCGGAAACTGGGCTCTATTTACCGCCCCCTGCCACTGGACCTGCAGGAGCAGAGGAGACTGGAGGGAGGTGGGTTCGTGCCTTTTCGTTGTAAGCGGTAAGCTTAATTATTAGTTATTTTTATAATTGCTTCTTCATCACTAGTACAGTTCTAGTTTGTTCCTGATGAGACTCACTAACCCGCAGCACTATATTACCCTATGATGTCAAGTTGACACACCATTTAGTGGTCGGTAAAGATTTGTCTCGGATCCTCTGTCCTTTATCCACCCTACAAATATATATTCCTTTCATTGCTAAGTCTGCCCCCATAAAAAATGTACTGAGAAAATCCAAAAGTTACGGTCCTCTGTACTCCCTCGTTCCAAATTGTAAGTCATTTGATTTATTTAGTACATCCATATAGCTATGCATCTAAATATAATACTATGTTTAGACACAAAGCAAAATGAATGAATTAAAAAAGCCAAACAACTTACTATTTGGAATGGAGGGAGTACACACGTGACTCTTCTCCCCCATGTGGCCTCACCGGGCCGCCCCTGACCCCTGACGACTCTGTTTTTCCATGACACTACATCATCAAACGCGCTCGTCGCCTCTCCCTGCCGCCGCCACCGGTCGACCCCGTGGTTTCGCACCCACCACGCCTTCTTTGACCCACACGTATGGCAGGCAGCTACAACCACGTTGTCGACCGTCACGTCACGTGCTCAACCTCGTCGTCCAGCACCAGTTGCCATCGTGCTTCCTTCGTCTGCGCCTCCAACGCCTTCTTCAGTCCCGCCGCCTCCTTCGCAGAGCAGAGCACACCAGCAGGGTGACACCGGAGCACTACCTGACGCGACGGAGAGTATCACCCTGGGGCGTGCATGGCCCATCCACCACATCGTAGCTCGGGAGCGTAGCGATTCCCCGTCCACGATCTACCTACTTACTCCTTGGCCTCTCCCTCCCAGTCCGCATTTCTGGAGACGTTAAGGTATCCATGAGTGGAGGAGCTGCTGGCAATGGCAAACTAGGCACCACTTCCATCTCTTGTCTCCTACTGCGATTGATGCTGCCGTGTGCGTGGTTGCTGGGCGCCACTGCTGCTATCTGTTCTGGTGGATTCTGCTCTTGATTGTGCATGGGGATTGCCGGAAGGATGCTGCTGATAGTTCCAGGGTATGATGTGACCAGAGCCAGTTCAGTGGCTGCTTTCTCACTATTCTACCACCTGATCCGCTTCTTTTTGTCTTTGAAATATATATTTTTCAATGCACACAGTGAAACAGGAAATTCAGGAAAGTGTGTGTATGCCATGGAGTCCACAACTTTTCTATCAAAATTTGTGTGGGATACAGGAATGGCAAGGGTAGTAGTTCGACCAGGTCGTCCACCTCCGTCCAACACGGCCTAGCAGAGCAGATTGGGGAAAGAAAGGACAGTAGAGAAACTGGGTCAGGCAGTACCTAATATCCACGTGGTGCATCCAAAGGAAGGGGAAGGGGAAGCCGCCGTTGCAGTGTCCGTCGCAGCCGCTTACACTGCTGAACTGTAAAAAATACTGAGGCTTATTTCTAGGGAGACTTGCATCTCAGTCTACACCTAATTACTGTAATAAGAACAGACACCTAGGCATTTAATTAATTGATGACATGATCGATCACACCAAGGTGAATTTGAGTTCAGGGTGTCTCCAATGGTTAGATATTTCGCTAGCTAGATGTGACGTGGCAGAAAAAAAGTAGGAGAGAGAGTAGTCACTAGCTACAAGCAAATAGCAGACTATTTCACGTAGCCCAAGAACATGTGAGATGAGCATGTGGGTCCAATAGTATAAAATAGTCTTAATTTTTGTCTCTTACTTCCACATCAGCAGACTACGTAGTTAGCACTAGCTATTACCATTGGAGACGCCCTCATAATCATACATCTTGTGCAGTGTGGCGAAATAAATCTCCAATAAGTAATGATTAGGGCATGCGTATATTGCGCATGTCAAAACTTATTGTTCATGCACCAAAACCAGTAAGCCACCTAAGAGAACTAGCCAAAGGTTGAAAGCTAATGTTGCCTAGTTTGAGGCTAACATTGCCTAGTTTCAGAGTTCAAGCTAGCTTGAAATCCAAACTCGAAGAAGAGTTCAAGGTTGTAAAATTGACTTTTCGCTATCCTAAATAAAATCGGTCCCTAGCTAGGATAACGATGTGCTATTTGGAACACAAGAATTTCTTCACAGGAAAATAGTTTTATTTCCACGGGGTTGGAGAGAAATCCTATTCCTTGCAGGCCTGAAAGAGTATGCACCAAACTGGAATAGAGAAATCCTATTCCATTTTGGCTATATGGCAGTGACACTACGCATTTATTATTTTCTGTTTAGGATATTGACAAGGGAAAAAATACCGCCATACCTCTGTTTTCCTACTAAACTCTCCTCTTATTCATGTGTTATTTCCTATTCCTCTATTTCCTGTTTGTGTTCCAAACAGGCCTTAAGTGACATTTATCACAAATACAGAAAAATTGCTTGTTCATGGTAAATAGAGCATTGCATTGCTCTAATTTTTTTTTTTAGAATGGATCATAATCCAAGCATGAGGAAAAGGAAATCAAAAGATGCGAAGAAGGAAAAGTAGTCTTTTCCACTTTTTCTAGTGTCAGAGGCAAAATCCGAAATTCACCATGTCCTACAACCAGCATTAAACAGTATGATGTTTTGAATCACAAAGACTTAATATGTCCTATGGACTAATTTTCCTTCAGTCAGTACTTACGTTAATAGAAGCATTAGTTCATCAATAAGCAAGATACAGGGGAGCGAGCCGTAGCTCGTTTGGTCCGTCTCCAGGTGGTGGAGCGGCCGGTCGCGGGATCGAGCGCTGGCTCGCCCGCGATTTTCCCACCGGGAACAGTAGGTTCCCAGATTTTCTCCCTCTCACGCAGATGTGCCCCAATGGTCAAGTGACGTGCCCGCCACAGCTCGGAGTCTGAAGGATTTTCGAGTGTCTGTCAAGCTGCGTTCTAGGTCTAGGTGTAGTTGTAGGTTTGTTCGTATATAAAGGTAGTGTGTGTGAGGTGTGCGTGCGTGTGTGTGGTGTGTGTTTGTATCCGAACAGATACTACAGCGGTACTTAGACGAGGGATCACAAAAAAAAAAAAAAGCAAGATACAGAGGCCAGGAGCGCGCATATATATTCCAGTGGCAAGTCATAACCTTGTCAAAACTGGAGGGCCATTCTACAAAGTGGGTACGAATGCTAGATGCAAATTCCAAAAGGTCAGGCGCTAATTGGCAATTCTAATACAGTATTAGAACTAAAGACAGGTTGTTTTTTTTTGGTAGTGTTACTTGAGCATATGCAAGGGGAGCTTAGTAGTAGTACTCTATTCTGCTGTGTGTCTTAGACTGTCCGCACTGGTCCTCCTTTGCTTTTCCATAAAAGGCACACACCTAATTAGTTCTAATTGTCTGCGCGTTCCCTTTATATAAAACACAATACTACTAATCATCTGCTTTATGGAAAAGACTACTACTAAGTGCGTGGTAGAGTGCAAAGTAATTAGTGTGCTTTATGGAAAAGAGTACTGCTAAGTGCGCCTGACCTGTCTTAAGGTGTGGATAAAGCAGACGGCAGAATAGAGTACTGCTAAGTGCACAGTCCCCTTTAATCGTCTGCACTTCTTATGGAAAACCAGAGGGCAGTCCCCCTCGTCTTCCCACAGGGCGGAGGGGGACCGCGATGCACGTTCCTCGTGCGTGAGCCTTCACATACAATGGCTTTAGATTGTCTGCACCGGTCGCGCACACCTAATTAGAGCATCTCCAACCCTCTCTGTAAAATCAGCGGAAACGGCATATATGGAGAAAATCTTGCTCCAATGCAACCCTCTCCTCTCCTCTATTTCAAGCGGAAATATTTGTGGAACGGCTTCCCCACCGTTCCACTGTTCACCCTCTTGTGTTTATCTTTTTTTTTTTTTTTTGAAGTAAAAAATAAGTTGGGTTGGGAAATTTTGGGTCATGAATTGAGCTTTTTTTTTCTAACTACAATTGGGCTAAAATTATGGAGTTAGATTAATTTTTTTTATTTTTTATAATTTAATTAGTTTATGGATTAAATTAAATTTTTTATTAAAAATTTAAACTTAATTATTGCAGCTTAATATTTTATAATTTAATTAGCATTTTAATTAGTATTTTCACTCACTTAAATAAATATTACAAACAAACAAATTAAAATTAAAAAATAAGGATACTTTTATTAATTAATATGATAGAATATTAATTAGTATTTAAATTCACTTAAATAAATATTTCAAACAAACAAGTTAAAATTACAAAACAAGGATAAATATTCAACACACTTAAAATTAAAGTACAAACACTAAAATTAAAATCACAACATAAAAATAAACTTAAAAACTCATCTTAAAGCTCACACATACTACAACAACAATAATTAATACGAAACATAAAAATAAAAACTAAAAATGGATTATCAAATAGACGATTTCATAGACTTAATTGTCACCATAATACGAGATCACGTCTCTTTTCAACAATTTCTTGCTCGACACAAAAGAATCAAGGATAAGTCTGCCCATTATGAACTTCGTAATGCATTGGTTGCACATTTGTGGGAAAAATATTCTCATGGCAATAACTAGTGTTGTATTTTGTTTTTTGTAGTTCTTGTTGTATTGAATGCTTCATGTTTGTGTTGATGTTTTTTTTTTTTCAAATTAATGTTTGTGATGAAATCCACGGCGTTTTATGATGTAGTGTGAAATTTTATGATTTTTGATTTAAATTTAGTAATTAATCTTATTAATCGATAATTAATATATATACGTAAATATGCAAATTTTAGCAAGCATAATGCATTAAAATGTAATTTGTAGAGATTATTTAATAAACTAATTAAATGAGAAAAGAATATTCTTGGAATATTCTTTTACAGGGGAATTATAGAGGGAATGGGTTGGAGTTGCTGGTACTGTTGAAACTGTATAACTAATTTGATTTTACTGTAGAAACTGTAACTATAGTGATTGTGGTTGGAGATGCTCTTAGTTCTAATCATCTCTGCGTTCCCCTTGCATAAAACGCAGTACTACTAGTCGTCTGCTTTATGAAAAAGGGTACTAGTAAGTGCGCGGTAGAAGGTAGAGTAATTAGGTGTGCTTTATGGAAAAGAGTACTACTAAGTGCGCCTGACCTGTCTAAAGGGGTGCATAAAGCAGAGGGCAGAATAGAGTAATACTAAGAGCATGTCCAATAGCTTCTCATTTTTTATTCTCCAAATCATGTCATTTGCCAACTCTCAAACAAATATGAGGAGAGAAAAAAGAGGTAATCTCCAACAGTACCCTATATTTAACTTTGCAAAAAAAATAGAACGAAACATAAGAAACGAAACATACTTTCCATCAGGAATCCTAGACTTTCTACTAATTAAAACAGGTCCTTCCACCTTTTCTTTGTGTCCTGCATTTTTGCAACAGAAACCCTATAAAAGTTTCTATTCTATTTTTGATGGAGGAAACACAGGATGCGCATCGAGACATTGCGCGCATATATGCGCGCAACCGGAGCAAATTTGCGAGTTTCTCAAATTTGCCAAATCAAGATGCCAAACTGTTGGAGAAGAGATTTTCTCTATTTTTCCTAAAATCAAAGATGGAAAAGTGTTTTGCAAAACTGTTGGAGATGCTGCGCAGTCCCCATATTTAATACATGTAAATTATTGTCTGTAGCATATGTTATTTTCTCCAACGCCTTAGGCAGTGTGCAAAAGAAAATACACCCTTCATCCGAGAAAACATGCAATTCAATTCTCACATCCCGAGGAGACAAAAGAGTTTAAACTTTAACTAAAATTATATAAAGAAATACTAACACATATGAGACAAAATATATATCATTAGATTAGTTATAGAATATATTTTTATAATAAATTTATTTGGAGACAAGTGTTAATATTACTAGGTGATACCCCGCGCGTTGTCGCGGGGCGGGAATCTTGTTGCGTGCTCTTGAGAAGAATTTATGCAAGGATTGGTGCATTGCCATGTGTGCTCTTTGAGAAGAATTTATGCAAGGATTGGTGCATTGCCATGTGATTTGAAGGATAATTGATTAACATGTTTTCTGAAGAGCATTGATAACCAACAGGGAGCAAATAATGTCAATGTAATTCCCACAAAATGCAAGAAACATTTGTTCAGCTAGCCGAACCATCCAGGTTGACATGTTTCTCCATGAGCAAATGTTCAGAAGATGCTCAACATGTTCACAGAATTCACAGAAGTCACATAATTAGAGAATTCAAAGAATAACAGAGTTCACATAAGAACCCAGAGAGTATGAATGTAACCCATCAATTTTATTATGCTAGTCATTTCAGTATATGAATGAAGGCAAAAGGATATTTGACAGGATGGGGGCATTAGCATAGGAATTGATTCCAAAAGATGCAGTGTTGTCCTCAACATATTTATCCCAGATTTGTACATGATGCAGAGAGTTAATATTCGAGTATCACCTGGCACCAGAGCACCCCTTATACTCTGTTGCATGGTTTCAAAGAAACAAAAAGACAGAACGATGCAGAGAGCTAATATTGGAGTATCACCTGGCACCAGAGCACCCCATATACTCTGTTGCATGGTTTCAAAGAAACAAAAAGACAGAACGAATACAGGAAGCAAGCATAACAGTATCAAGCGCCAAGGCTGGACATAGTTTATTTTTCCTGAAGTTGTTCAAGTGGTCTGTGATCATAGGAATAGTAGTAATACTGCATTTTATTATAACCAGGTACTATAATATCCTTTGAGCAGCAATAGTTGCAGCCTATAGAGAAGATAGCGAGGCGACGTTCTGCAGTGGGGGTCTTCAATGATGCTGAACACAGCACTACTGCCTGCAGTGTTTGTGGAGAGGAAAATGTTAGTATGGTATATGTCATAGTTGTCACTTTTGTTATATAATTAAGAGAACTTACTCTTTCTGTCGTTTGGTAACATGAACATTACTTTGTGGATCTGCAAGATTGTGTAGTTTGTCAAGTGCATCAGATTGTGCCTCTTTGTTGAGAGCAAGATGAAAGCTCTAGTTTGGTTTTTGATAATTGATGAAACCTATGTGCACTAATATTTGTCATGAGTGATATGCAAGATATTTTGGTGCACACCAAGTGATGGAGCTAGATGATGGTGGTGCTGTCCACATATTGATGTTGAAGTGCTCCACATTTGGAAAAGAGGAGAAAAGCAAAATGAGCTCAAGGCAAAGGTATTTTTATAGGAGCTATTTTGTTTTTGGCACTCAAGACACCATAGAGAGTGTGAGTGTATTTAGGATAGATAACCGTAATATGAAGAGGGAAAATTTTCATTTGCATGGTTATCTAGTGCCACTAAGTATAAACTGCATTTGCATATTTTTAGTGACTAGTGGTTGTTGAGAGGTTCCTATGAAATGCCA
>CACSLK010027773.1:10108921-10119069 GCA_902706635.1 Striga hermonthica
TAATGAATCATACTGGGCTCGTAGGGGCATGTCATCCTCTTCGGCCTCGCACATTCACTGCAGAATCTGAGCCTGGAGGTCAAGCATGGAGTGCAGGTCATCGGCTTGTGCCTTAGTAGAATCGAGACATGTAGTGAGGCTCTCCATTCGTGCACTCAGTTGAGCACACCCGAGCTCAATTTGTTCATCTCGGGTTGCTTGAGCCCCCATGCGAGCAAGAATGAGGTCGAGTTTTGCATCGTACGCCAATGTTGTCTCTCGGAGTTCACCCTCGCGAGTAGATATGTGTTCCATGGTGAACTCATGAGAAGGATTGTCAACTCGATCCTCTATGGCACGTACGCGCTCCATTAAGCTCTCAACTTGGAACTCCAGATCTCTCTTACGGGTAGCCTGGAATGCCAAAGTATCGAGAATCTGATCGAGCTTTGTATTGTAGGTTGCCTCTTCTTCTCTGGATTCTATAAATGCCAGGATCTGGCCGAGCTTCGCATGGTAGGCAGCCTCTCTTTCTCGAGCTGCTTTGGAATCTATGAACTCAATAATTCGGTCGAGCTTCTCGTTGAACTTAAGGGCCTCATAATTTTGCTCGACCGGAAGATGGTTCCAGCACTGCTCGGAAGAATAAGGGTACGATTGGAAGTGGTACCTGGGAAAATAGACTGGCTCGTTGTTCCAAGAGGGGTCGTGCAGGGAGAAGTACCCGTGATTGAAATTCATTGTACCTGCAAACCAGAACAAAACAACCACGCGTAGCCAAGAAAAAAAGGAGGAGAAAAGAAGATAAAAACTAAAACAAGAATAGAAGAGAAACACATATGCACAAAAGGAACAAAAACACTAAAAATGCTAAAATAAAGAGAAATACAGAAAATAAGATCAAACATCAAAACTAAATATCCTACTTGCCTTCCCCGGCAGCGGCGCCAAATTTGTTGTAGCAAATTATTTTTATTTTTACCGAGTACCGAATCGAAAGATTCGTTCCCTGGGTCGATCTCTCGAGGAAGGCGGTTCGGAATTTAGCTTTGGTATCGATAGCACACAAAAGCAAAATAAATCCTAAACACACTAATCAAATAGAGGATGGAATGAATTACCAGCTAAGAAATAAGATAAAAGCAATAATCTACCTAAAAATGTGAACGAAACGAAGATGAAAAGCTAGGGAATCAGGGACAATTAATTCAAGTTCTACTCGCACACCGGGACATGAATCATTCTATTCTAGATTGATGCCCTCGCTTAAACATCTAGCGGTTCGCTCCCAATAACTCTTCGTAACAAGGGATTGAACATAGACGAACAAACTCGAGCATACGACACATGCCAATTATCCCAATCCCAATAACTTTTCGTAACAAGAGATGGGTCATCGACAAGCGCGTATTTCAACCCAAAACTTATAGACTAATCAGTTATGACATAGTCTACCTCATGCAAGTCTAGGTCTACGGCTTCCCCCTTTCGGGTCTAGTAATCGCTAATTCAATAAGAAGAAATTTAATCAACTAATCACATAGAATCGACAAACCCTAATTCGACAAATTAACATCCAATTGTCACCAATAGCAAGATCGAAATGTCACTTTTCGATTATATCAATCTACCGAACAAGAATTCAACAATTCTGAATCAATTCAACCCACACAAGAACGAACAATTCAAGCCCGAGAGATACGAATTAAACAAGAACAATCATCCCCTATCCCTAGCAATAAGAATTAGCTACGCAATATCAATCCAACACAATCAATCATCTCTCTCAATTCAATCATTTTTCATGAATTAAAAATAAAGAGAAGAACTTACAATAAATCGCAATTCGAGTGTTGAATCCAAAATTACAAAGCTTAATCCTTGAATTCCAAGAAAAAGAGGAAGAAAAATGGAAGAGAAAGATGAAAGAAGAAGGAAGAAAGGAGAAGAAGAAGAGAGGAGAAGAAGGGGAAGAGAGGAGTTTTTGCGTGTTTTCTTGCCCTAGGTTCGTCCCCAGGAGGGGGAGAGTATGAATCCCTGAATCGTTCAAGAAATCTACTTTTAAAACCTGTTTTCGCGACCTCCGCGGCCGCGGTGAAGTAAGCCTCCGCGGCCGCGACTTGCTCCGAGGCTGCGGGATTTTTTCGCTGAAGTTGGGACTTTGGCAGTTTTTTGTTCGCCGCGGCCGCGGCGAAGAAAACTGGGCTGCACTGCACGACTTTACGATTTTTGCTCGTTCGGGTTCGTTTGAACTCGGAATTGAGTTCTGTTTTTTTATACGCGTCGCTAACGAACTCCTCTATATAACTATGCAAACCCATCAGATATTTTCTTGAAAACTTGTCCTCCCAAATCTTATGACATGAACACTAAAACCGTGATTTGCGCGACTTTGCTGTTTGAGCCCGTTCGGGCTTGTCCGAGCTCGAAAATGAGTTTCGCTTCTTTCTATATGTTGCCAACGAACCCATCTTCACAACCATGATTGCCTGATCAATTTTCATGCTAAATTCATTCCTCATGGGGCTTCCGACCTGCACACCAAAAACAAAAGAAAACCGGAAAAACACACGAGAAACAAAAGAAATACCAAAATAGATCAAATCACGCAATAAACTACAAAAATGAATAAAACCCAACGAAAAGACTCAATATGGGGGGAAAAGAAAGACAAAAAGATAACGGAAAATACAACAAAAATGGGACAAACAATAGACAATAAAGACTCTTTTAATGTTGTGACCGAGAGAGTTTGAAGGAATTGGGAATGAATTCCCTTGGCCTGGACTTGCGTGGCAGGTGGGGGAGGAATTCCAATTGGGAGGAACTCTAATTTTGCTTGGCTGAAGGGTTGAGAAATTAAAAGGGAGTTGGAGAATTAATGGGGAGTCTTAGAAAATAATTGATTATCTTGGACGTGAACAAAGAGCTGCTGGGAAGGAATTTTGATCTGCTGAAGAAATCTGGCCGTGGACTTGACATTTGAAGGAGTTTGATTTATTTATTTTATTTGCAGTATTTTATTTCATTTGGAGGAGAGCATGGATTATTGTTTTTGTTTTTTGATCATTTAGCTATGTCTAGCTAAACATTTATTCGGTTCTAGGGACGTTGAACCCTCGATGACTATGTTTGATTAATGCGATTTTATTTTGTTTTACTCGTCGTATAAAATTGATTGTGTTATTCTAGTTTCATGTCATAATATGTGTTCTTTAATTTAGCTTGATCACCTAAGTTGAGGATTGCATGTTAGTTGCTAGATTTAAGACTTCGATCCGTGTAATTGTCGTAGTTCTTATTTCACTTGTAGCAACTAACAGTCGTGCATTGATAGGGATAACACAACATAAGTTACATGAACCGAGCTTGTGTGTTTGTGGCTTAGATCGGTCTATTTTCCTAGATTCTAATGCAACTAGTGGATTAAATTAGGAGAGCTTATTCCGAGTTATTCGCTAGTTAGAATTAATTGAAGAGCCTATTTCGATTAAGTATAATTAAGGGGGAATTCGGGTAGCAGAGCTTATTGCTATCTAGGGCCGGTAGTTTTAGAAGACGAGTGAAACTTGATAAATGCATTAATTGGACTAGTTAATCGAGGGTGTAAACCGACCTAGGACCGATTTCATTCTCATATTTGCTAGATTAACTATTTATTTTCAATTTCATCATCTTTACAATTTAATCATTAATCTCTAGTTTTTAGTTTAATTATCGTTTTTGCTAGTAGTTTCGTGTTAAATCAAATCTCCCCCATTTTTACTAATAATCTAATTAATATAAAAAAAATCACGGTTTATACCACACTCCCTGTGGGATCGACCCTTGCTCATCACTACTACTTGTTGGTAGAGGTAAGTCGAGGAAAAATTTATAAATATAAATTTGTCGCGTTGCGACGCGCGGTCAAATTTTGGCACCGTTGCCGGAGAGTGGCGCGCGATAAATAGAGATTTTATTTATGTTAGTATATATTTATTTATGTGAATTTTCCTTTTTCGGCTGCATTTTCGTGAAAAAAAAAAAAACTCTGCTTTTTTGTTATCGCCCCCGGTGATAACAGAAAATACGTTCGTTCTTTAGTCAAATTGTTCTCGAATTTGGTCACGTTTGAGCTGATAATTTTCTTGATTTTTCAGGTGAATGAAAACAAGGTCTTCAGGGGCTGAAGACTTTGAATATTATCCAGAGATTACGAGACGAGATACCGAGCTAAGGAAGAAGGCTCGAGAAGAGAAAGAGGCGATTATCGGCGAGGGTATCCAGTTCGAAATCGAAAGCGAAGACGTAGAGGATGAAAGTGGGAGTGATCAGAGCCAAGAAGACACCCATATAATCATCGAGAACGCACTAATGGCTAACAAGGAGCGTACTTTGAGGCAACTTGCTGATGCCGTACTTCCAAACCAACCTTTTTGCATAACTTTCCCAGAGATGAATAATACCACGTTCGAGTTGAAGTCCGGGCTGATACATTTGCTGCCATCATTCCATGATCTCGCCGGTGAGGACCCACACAAGCATCTGAAGGAGTTTCACACGGTGTGCTCCAGCATGAAACCCACCGAGGTGACTGAGGAGCAAGTCAAGCTACGTGCTTTTCCATTGTCTCTTAAGGATGGTGCAAAGGATTGGCTCTATTACTTACCTTCGGGATCGATCACTACATGGACACATTTGGAGAAGACCTTTCTCCAGAGGTACTTTCCGGCGATCCGAGTAGCCGCTCTACGTAAAGAAATTTGTGGGGTGCGACAGATGCAAGGGGAGACTTTGTACGAGTATTGGGAGCGGTTTAAGAGGCTATTCGCGAGTTGTCCACAACATCAGATGGCCGACCAACTATTGATTCAATACTTCTATGAGGGCCTTTCAATCACGGATATGAATATGCTAGATGCCGCTAGCGGCGGTGCACTCATGGACAAAACTCCTACGGCGGCAAGGGAGTTGATTGCCAACATGGCAGCTAATTCTCAACAGTTTGGTACTCATGGTATCTTGCAGAAGCCAACTCAAGAAGAAGGGATGGAATCGTTACAAGCACAAATCAAGGAGTTAACTTGTGTGGTTCGCCAGTTGGTTGTGGGTCAAGCGTCGAGGGTCCGACCATGTGGCCTATGCGAGACGGTGGATCACACTACTGAGGATTGTCCATGGACAGTGAATACTACTGAGGCCCATGCCAATGCAGTTGGGGCAAACAATGGTGTCGGACGCAACTACGACCCATTCTCAAACAATTATAATCCAGGGTGGCGAGATCATCCGCATTTGAGGTGGGAAAACAATAGTGGCAACCAGTTTGGAGAGATAGACCGAAGGTAAACCCAAAATTTCCAAATGGGACATGGCTTTCCAAGGTACCAAGGCACCGGAGAGTACAACACTCACCCCCCACTGAATGAATCATCTTCGGAAATGAAAAAGCTGATGGAGAACATGGCGTCCAGCCTTAAGAACTTGGAGGGGCAAGTGACCTCATTGTCGAGTCACGTGAACAGATTGGAGTCGCAAGTGAACTCCAAACTATCGTCCCAAGCGGAGATTAATCCTAAGAATGTCATTGCCATCACATTGAGAAGTGAGAAGGAGCTCTCAGCCCCCGAGGGTCCTATTCCATCGAAAGAAGATGCGGACGAGAAAGAAGATGGTGAGAATACTAAAGATTCTGCTGTTATCTCTCCCCTGATAACAGAATGGCTGAAGCAAAAATGAACAAAAAGGCCATCGAAACCAAGCCGAGATGGACTGAACCTTTGCCATTTCCATCGAGAATCATGAAGCAACAGAAAGACGAATCCGAGAAGAAGATCTTGGACATTTTCAGAAAGGTCGAGGTCAATATTCCCTTAATCGATGGCATAAAGCAAGTTCCAAAATATGCGAAGTTTCTGAAGAACTTGTGCACGCATAAGAGGCGATTGAAAGGGGACGAGAAGGTGATAATGGGCGAGAATGTATCTGCCGTGTTCTAGAAAAGTTTGCCACAGAAGAGGAGTGATCCAGGTATGTTTTTCATCCCTTGCGTAATCGGGAATTTAAAATTAGAACGGGCTATGTTAGATTTGGGTGCTTCGATAAATGTCATGCCTCGTTCTATCTTTAATTTTCTGAATTTGGGTCCTTTTAAGAAAACCGAGGTTGTTATCCAACTCGCCGAGCGTAGTACCACTTATCCTGACGGTGTTGTTGAGGATGTGCTTGTGAAAGTAAATGATCTTGTGTTTCCTGCTGATTTCTATGTGTTGAGCATGGATGATAAGTCCTCAAACTCCACCCCAATTTTATTGGGAAGACCATTTTTGAACACTGCCCAAACCATGATTGATGTCCGACAGGGCACTCTTACGATGGAGTTTGATGGACATGTCATCAAGTTCAATATCTTTGATACTATGAAATATCCTAATGATTGTGATGACTCCGTCTATATGCTTGATGTTATTGACCCTTTAGCACAGGAGTACATGGAGACTTATGGTCGAGATGATGAATTAGAAGTGGCGATCGCATCAAGTATTGGGTGCGACAAGCTGTTATCTGCCCCCCCTGATAGCAGAAGTGGACGAGGGCAATTTTCGCGATCGAGCCAAAAAAATTGAAGGAGATCGTCATGGATTCGCATGAGAGAGGACATGTTCCTCCTAGGTATGATGTTAATTTTAAATTATCAGAGTCTCACAAGAAAATTTTGCCATCTATTGTGCAGGCTCCGAAGCTCGAAATAAAATCTTCGCCGACACATGATAAGAGGACCTTGAAGAAGCTTGGTGATGCAAGGTTTGTGCCTCCTTTGAGGCCACCTCTGAATCCGCCATGGAGAGCTTGAAGAAAAGGGAAGTAATAAGTCGATCCAACGACAATAAAAAAGGCGCTAGTTGGGAGGCAACCCAATATTTTTTTTTCTTTTTTTTTTCTTTTAGTATTAGTATTTTGATTAGTTCAATTTTATCTCTACGGTTGAATTTTTTATTTAGGCGAGCAGCGAAACGGACCTGGAGGTGCTGGGGAAACATAATTTTGAGTTAAACGATGAAGTGAATGAAGAACATGGCGAGATAGAGTAGAACCGAACTGTTATCGTCTCCCCCGATAACTGGTCGAGGGAATTTTCTACTGCTACCGCTTCCCCCCATAACAGCCCACTCGAAGATCCGACCGAGCAACCGACTTGCGAAGAGGACCACCCCTCGATGATCTGGTGATTTCGATTCCCTTATTATGCTTATTAACAGAGATTAAGTTTGGGGAGATTTCGTTGACGGGTGTAGTTATGTTATATCTCATGTGCATATATGTTTGCTTGATTTTCCTTTTGATTTGGTTATGGTCATATCTAGTTGTTTTTAGTTGTATAGCTGCTCCTGGTTGAGAAGAAATAAAATATGTGATTGAGTTTCAGTGTCGTATTTGGAATTTCGCGATGATGATTTGAGAGTCTATTGGAATACTGTGCTAGTTATAATGACTTGGATTGATTATTTCTAGTTAAAATCTTGAGGTGTTGTCATTTGAGGGACAAATGCATGATGATTGACATTTATGTGATTTATTCGTAGTAAGTTGGTCTTGAACTGTTTATATTCTTGAAATGTGCTGGTGACTATTCTGCTTGATGTTGATTGTGTGAAGTAACTTGACGTGAAAAGTTGGGAGTTGAATGTCTCGAAAAAAAATGAGTAAAAAAAAAGAAAAAAAAAAGTGAAAAAAAAGATGGTGTGAATAATGAATGTGGAGAAGAAGAATAATGGGTGTTAGAGAAACAAAAAAAAGGAAAAAAAAAAAGAAGATTGTGGGCTGCAACAGCTGCCAGTCTGTGAGCTTTAGTGCATCACTCTAGCACGAATAGCTA
This sequence comes from Striga hermonthica, assembly GCA_902706635.1. Lineage (NCBI taxonomy): Eukaryota > Viridiplantae > Streptophyta > Magnoliopsida > Lamiales > Orobanchaceae > Striga > Striga hermonthica. The sequence continues at coordinate 10,116,759 of CACSLK010027773.1, forward strand.
AAAACTATGGACTGTGACGGAGCTGCCGTTCCCAAAAAAAAAAAAATTGAAAAAAAAAGAAAAATATGAAAAAAAAAATCGAGACTTTTGATTTCTAGCTAGAAGCGAAAAGGAACTAAACTGGTTGGCAAAGAAAGAGATGTTGTTAGTTGCATGATTGTTGTACTCGGTGTAGAGATTGATGAGTTGCGGTAATTCACTGAATTGATATTTAATTGTTGGCGTTCTAAAGATGATTTCATTTCGAGTCTAGAGTTATTAATTTGAGAAGTTGTAGCTATGCATTTATGTGATATGTGTGAGGACATGATCGAAAATTCCACGTACTTGATTGTTTTGTCCGTTCTTTGTGTTCTAGTTCTATGTTGTTTGGGGACAAGCAATGGTTTAAGTTTGGGGATATTTGATACGTGAGAAATCTTGTATTATTTTGTGGTTTAATTTACATATTTGAGTATTTGATTTTAGTGTATTTTTCAAGCTTTCTCACGTATTTTATTTTGTGAACGGACATACACCAATATTTGGAATTTATGTTTATTTTGCAGATTATACCTTATTTGATATTATGTCTATTGACGATGTGGCAGCTAAGTAGCCAATGACATGGATTTAAAATATATTTGGCCAAGGAATTAAAAGAAAGAGAAGAATAGATGTTGTAGCAAATTATTTTTATTTTTACCTAGTACCGAATCGAAAGATTCGTTCCCCGGGTCGATCTCTCGAGGAAGGCGGTTCGGAATTTAGCTTTGGTATCGATAGCACACAAAAGCAAAATAAATCCTAAACACACTAATCAAATAGAGGATAAATTATTTTTATTTTTACCGAGTACCGAATCGAAAGATTCGTTCCCCGGGTCGATCTCTCGAGGAAGGCGGTTCGGAATTTAGCTTTGGTATCAATAGCACACAAAAGCAAAATAAATCCTAAACACACTAATCAAATAGAGGATGGAATGAATTACCAGCTAAGAAATAAGATAAAAGCAACAATCTAGCTAAAAATGTGAACGAAATGAAGATGAGAAGCTAGGGAATCGGGGACAATAATCTACCTAGGGAATCATTCTATTCTAGATTGAACCAAAACATGAAGTCACATAAAAGGACCCAGCAATCTCATATAATGAACCAATCCCACCAACTACCACTAGAACACAAAAGAAAAAGGAAAAGAATAGCTCAAGAAAGATAATAAAAAAAAAAGAAAGGGAAAAGGGTGTGCAAACCGAAGTACCTCGAGGAGGATAAGCATCCATGTGCAAGCCGCTCGCCTATGCTCAGCCCAGAACCTCGATATTTTCTTGCTCGAGCTCGCAATCAGTACCTGCCAAGATAGACACAAAAGAACTCCAAACTCCAATTATTAAAAAGACAAAATAAAAGGAACAATGAAAAATATCCTACGAAAGCAGTAAATTCCTTGGGTTGCCTCCCAAGAAGCGCTTGTTTAACGTCATTAGCTTGACGAAACCTAAGGAGAACTCAACTGGGATCTAGAAAGAGGTGATGGTCGTGCCACACCTTCGTATTCTCGAGAAGTGGTAGCCCGGGCAGTGTGGCAAGAAGGCGGGCACTGTGGACGCGAGTGGCTATATTCTGGGTGCAATTTGTCTGATCACGAGCATTCGCCAATGTTTGGAACAGAACCTTCCCCAGCCGAGATCTCTCGTCAACCTCGACAACCAACGGCATGTCAATGGAGCAATCCGAGTAAAGTACTATCCCCTTCGTAAAGCAGTGCGATGGACTCGGAGGTGGGTGCTCCAACTCGAATGTGGGAGGAGGGACTTGTGAATTGTCCTCCTCCTCTAATGAATCCTACTGGGCTCGTAGGGGCATGTCATCCTCTTCGGCCTCGCACATTCGCTGCAGAATCTGAGCCTGGGGGTCAAGCATGGAGTGCGGTTCGTCGGCTTGTGCCTTAGTAGAATCGAGACGTGTAGTGAGGCTCTCCATTCGTGCACTCAGCTAAACACACCCGAGCTCAATCTGTTCATCTCGGGTTGCTTGAGCCGCCATGCGAGCAAGAATGAGGTCGAGTTTTGCATCGTATGCCAATGTTGTCTCTCGGAGTTCACCCTCGCGAGTAGATATGTGTTCCATGGTGAACTCATGAGAAGGATTGTCAACTCGATCCTCTATGGCACGTACGCGCTCCATTAAGCTCTCAACTTGGAACTCCGGATCTCTCTTATGGGTAGCCTGGAATGCCAAAGTATCGAGAATCTGATCGAGCTTTGTATTGTAGGCTGCCTCTTCTTCTCTGGATTCTATAAAAGCCAGGATCTGGTCGAGTTTCGCAT
>CACSLK010027773.1:10163921-10183354 GCA_902706635.1 Striga hermonthica
TTTTTTTTTTTGTACTGCAAATTATTTGATTGTAGATGTGAGGTTATTTATAGATAAGTTTTTAGTGCATATATTTGCACATATTTTCGTAATATCTAAAATGTTAATTTACATGATTATAAGCTATTACTTTATTTGATTTTTTTCACTGATTTTGGTGGAAATCATATCATATCATTTCTTAAATATATGTTTTTTTAAATAGTAAAAATAAATGTAGGAATTTGAGCATCCTTATTATTTTGATGTCCTTATTTTTTTAAATCCGATATGTTAAAACTTATCATTTCAGATGTTTAATAATTTAAAATTGTTGGGATTTTCGAATCCAACAATATATTTGGATATACTCGTTGTTTCATAAATATACGTTTCCGATTGTCGAGATTTAAAAATTCCAATGTTAATTTGAGACCAACTCGTTTTTCTTTTAACGTACACATAATAAAAAGGAAGTTTAGGATTATGAGAATCCCTGCATGAATGGATACAAAAATTTCTCAAAAAAATCCAAACATTTTTAACTCAACCACTTTTTTAACTCAATTTTAACTCAACCCACTATCATCAATATTATCAATATAATTAAATAATATAAATCAATCATTCTTACACACAACATCAATCTTAATTCACTATTCATCTACTCACATAAATTTAACTAACTATCACATCACATTTTCTCTCTCTCTTACTTTTACATCAATTTAATTTTAATTATTTTATTTTAAATATTATTTTATTATATCCACTAACAACTAACCATATTTACTTTTTTAAATTTAACCAACCCAAATCAAAACAAAAACAAATTTATATCCAAGCATGCTCTTACAGTTTATCTTCTAATTTTTTTTTTTTTTATCCAATTTCAAATTTTTATATATATATGGGGATTGGCATGTGTAACTGGTTCTGATGGTTCATACTTTAGAATTCCAATTTTATTTTTTTATATACTCCTTTAAAAAAAAAAAAAAATTGAACATTATAGAAAATAAGATTAGATTTTAATGAATATCCTAAAATTTTATCTATGTTTAACAAGTCCCATGAGTTATCCACACAGTTAATGGAAAAAAAGCTTCTTCTGCCCATCAAGAGATTTTGTTTCAGCGTGTTAAGTTGATGTAAATTGTCTCGTCCATGCTGCAGTAGTGTTTGCTTCTTCAAACGAGTTGACAATTTTAAATGAAAAACTATGACCACTTTTCATCTATTGTTAGATGATTCCCCTCTCCTAAAGGCAGTACAATACAATCAACTAAGCAACATTCATTAAATTTTAATTCAACCAAATATTTCTTCACATAAAAATTGAATCAGTTAATACTAAACCAATGACATTAATTCATAATCACGAGTTCTATTCGCCCGAAATGAGACGCAAAATTGGTCAACAGGAAATGTAATTGCCCCACACTTGTGGAAGTACAAAGTTTTACATCTACGTCTGATCTTGGTCCTCTCATGTGTTCTATAAACGAACTTTGAGCGAAATATTAAAATGTGAACAGACAAACTGGAATTGAAGTTGAGCAGCTGTCCTTCGAATGGGGAGCTAAGTTAGTTATGGTGCTCGCACGGAAAGAAAGATCCAAGTTCAACTTGGATGAACAGAAAAATAGTGTACCGGTAACATCTAGAACTCCACTTAATAGGGACGAAATTTCCTAGCAGCTCTCATTTGTTGTATCCGTTTTTTATCCTGTTCGAATTTGCTTTGCAGCATCATGATCTCTGCATACACCAAATTCAATCATATCTTAGTACGAAATAAACCAAACTCAAGCAGGAAGAAAAACATTGCAACAAAAGACCAAAAAATCAAGCATGTCCATCAAGTTTTACGAATAACTTTGCAACGAGGCACGTACCATTTCTGTGAGCTTCCCTTTTCTGAAATCGATAGAAATCTATACCTACTTCTTTGGTTTTCTTCTTCGCTGCCTTGTCCACAACGGCAGCTTGGGCAACAGAACCCACAGCAACTCCACTTTCAGCATCGGTCGTCTTTTTCCGGCCTTTGTGATGCACAACAACCGTCCAGCCACCTTCTGCTGCCTGAGCTTCTCTCTCCACTCTTGCCTGCATTGAGATAAAATTGGAAAATATGAAAGTTGACAAACTAGAAAGAACAATTTTCTTATGTAGTCATGGAATGCCATAAGATGGCTTTCCTTTAGCTCTAAGGACCTAAAATTAAGTTTTTCCCAAATTCCAAATAATAGAACTCACACACGACCAATTTATATGAAAATCTTCAGCTACAGATTACAAGTTTACCATCATCAAAGGTTTTTTTCTAATTGATCAAGGGTTTAATGAGCTGTGGCATATTTCAAAACCAAATATATTACCTTTTCCTCCTCAGCTTCATGGTCCATTATGAAGTTATCAATCCTTTCCTGCAGCACCTTGATCCCAGGTCTACTCTGATGGTATTGAGTGATCCACTCTGAACACATGAAGTTCCAATGCTGTCAAAGATAATATTGTCTACTCTCCTCAAATTAGCTTTAGAACTAAGTACCAAAATTTTTTAATTAAACATACAAGGAGGATAGTTCGACCTAATATTCCATTGTTTCTCTCACCTAAGCTAACAACTAGATTACCTTCACTAGACGTACTAAACTTTCAATATGTAATCCCTACATTCAAGATTATTTACTTTACAGGCTACATGATGATTTATAAAGTCCAACGTCTTATAAAAATTGGCCGAACTCGGTCCATAACAATATTTACACACAACAAAATGATGCTATAACAACAAAACAAGTGGAGAATTAACCTACTTTGAGAAAGTTTGACAATTTCCTCTTCACGCGTAGAATGAAAATGAACCAATATTTATATTGAAAATTCTAGATTGACCAGCATACTCCCATAAGCCGAGAACACACAAACAGATAGAGAAAGACCATCCCAACATTTCACCTAACATGAAGAATATGACCAGGTCGCAAGCACTAAAAGAATTACAGAAAAACAAGAAAGCTATTACTGTAAGCAGGGTCATACTTTTCATTCCTTTTGAGCAATCTTCGTCACCCGAGGACATTTGATAAACTTCATCATGATCATCTTGTCCTCTAGTTTCCAACAAATTATCCGAGGCTGATTCACCTCTCACTCTCTGATTCTTCTTTTTTGTTTTTCCAGGGTTTTTGGACTCACCTATAAAACAAGTAGTCCAAATTTTAGTTTCTCCAGTACAAATGTTGAAAAATAAGTCAGAAAAAATAAAGCACATTTAATAAAAGATTGAACATTCTCCAATCAGATATTACCAGTTTTGGAAGTTGTAACAGCATTCTTAGGTACTTCAGTGTTTGAAATAAGATCTTCATGTTCAGACTCTGCAGCATAAGAACAATTTAATCAAAAATCCAAAAATGGGCAAAAACTGACTTTTGACATATCATCACCACCTGTATTGAGGTATATAGATTACATAGGAGCAAACATAGTTTGAAACCCAACCGACAGCCATGCAGACTCCTAGCCAATGCAATTTTTTACAAAAACACAATAAAGAACACGAGACACATCATTCTCCATCCGCCCAATAAAAATGAAGAGGATCCTTTGCAAATATTACAGAAAACCAAATGTCACGTAAAATTGCAGTCATTAACTGAAAGAGACAAGGAATTTACAGTAGGCATATATCATGAAATGACAGAATGTTGACGCTAGTATTTCTTGAACTGGAATATATACACTACCAATATATTTTGGTTATTTCGCATAAAGAACGTGAAAAAAAGAGCATCTTCTAGTGCATACCATTTGTTTGTTCAGAAGCATCATCCTTCTCCGTATATTCGCCAACCTTCTTGATACTTCGGTCATTTTTTCTTTTTTTCTTCTTTGCTTTCTGCAATTTATCTACTTTATGTTGGCTTTCAGCATCCTTGCTTTCAACTTCGTTACTAACCGGGGTATTTACTACAGTTATCTTGCCATTTTTCAGTTTGCTATTTTTCCACTTTTTATTCTTTCTGATTCCACCACTGATTCTGTGTGTTTCATAAGCTGGTAAACATGATTAAGTCAGACTCAGCTCTAAAAATTTTAAGTACACACTAATAAAATATCCAAGGTATGTTACTTGAAGCTAGGGCTGCACGTTCGGTCAAAACCGAACCAACCGAAAATTCGGTTTGTCCAGTATTTAAACCGAAAACCGAACCGAAAACTACGGTTCGGTTCGGTTTCAAACCGAAAATCCAACAGTTTTTTCGGTTCGGTTATCGGTTATCCGATAAAATATAGAAATGACAAAAATAAAACATACAATTATTGAGTTACCGAAATTCAGCTCAGACTAAAAATTTTGGTTCAATCGAAATTCAACAAATTAGTTCAATCGAAACAAAGTAATCACGAATTAAAAGAAGGCTTCAAAGTCTTGAAAATTTGAAAATCACGAACATGAATTGCAGTCCGTACGAGGAGATTTCGGAGTAGAACTCATCTGAGATTTGAGAAAACGAGGTCGCGTCGAGTGTCGGCCTGCCGAGTGAGTGGAGTGTGTGGTGTCCGGGAGCGGGGCGAGCGGCGGATGGGTGGAGCCAAGGAGGTAGGGTTTCTGGTTTTTGGTTTCTAGCTTCTTCGAACTTTGGGACTGGGAGTGGGACAGCGAACGGTGCCTGTACTCTGTGGGAGTTGTGGGAGAGATTAACTGAGCAAAATAAAATGAGTAATAGATATCATATGGGCCTAATTTGACGGATGAGTAGAGTGACTATGGGCTGGGTGGGATTGCATTTGCCATTTGGGCTGTGGGTGGCTGTGGGCTGTGGTGTGGGACTTGGGTATCATTAATTCATTATACTGGGCCTTTTATAACATATATGTATAATATCGGTTTTCGGTTCGGTTTAGTTAACCAATAGATTATATACAAACCGAACTGAAAACTGAAATATTTAAAAAATATAAACCGAAAACCGAACCAAATTTTCGGTTTCGGTTTCGGTCAAACCGAAAATTCAATTTCGGTCGGTTAACCATATTTTGTGCAGCCCTAGTTGAAGCTAGGATATTATGTAATCCAAACTTACCGATATCAACATTGCTGGACTTATCCACCAAAGATGTCTTCTTCTTTTTCCTGTTATGACTGGTGCTCAGAGTACCTTTCCCATTAGCTAAGTTTTCGTCTGCATAACAAAACACTTTATTTATTACAAATGATCACCTGAAAGAGCCCCGCCAAGCTGCGCAATAAGGAAGAGAAAGGAAAACAAACATAAAAGGATAAGAAATGAAATGTAATTTACCAGCTTTCATTGGTACCAAATGCAAAAACCTAGTTTAATCTAAGTTTAATGTGCACCAAACAATTTCAAACACAACTGTTGCCTCCAAAGTAATTGCAGTAGCAATTTACTGGCATAATATTTCTTTATTTGCACATACTTAACTACTACCTCTTTGTGCAAGCTTTGAACTCACAATCTCGAAGTCAACTTCCTCCTTCTCGGCTTTTTTCGATCTTTTATGCTTCTTGATTGAATCCTTAGCTCCCATATCTCTCCCACTCTACGAGCCACATATCAATCACATATAAGGCATGGAATTCATATTGTAAGTCCAAGATCAAATCCTCATATAAAATACAATTTCAGAAATCTAAATTATATAATAAGAAGACCACTGAAGATTTAAAATGCATGCTTCATGAAATAATATCATAATTTTCTTAGAAGATGTAATTATAGTAAATTTAATAATGTTTCCCACCTAAAACTAAAATGTGGTACGCAAACCCTAAGTACAAACAGATTCAGGCTTCCCTCCTACATAAGATTATAAAATTGATACTAATTATACATCACTTATAATACAATTAAGTATTATAGGATGAATAATTCTATAACATATTTTAGATAGTTAAGCCAACTAGTAACTGTGGCATAACTGAAATGTTAAGGTTAAATATATTTTCAATTCTCGAGAATAGAAGACTGGAACGGACGATATATGATGCATGGAAGCAAAAGTGCAGGCGAGGTGGTTTGGCACCCAAATTTTTCCGGAACAGAGATTTGAACCTATTCTTGGAAGTATGAAAAGAGGTCACAGAACCACGACTCTTATGAATACTCTGAGGATCAACTAGTGTGCTACAAGGGTGAAAACAAGGCAACAGGGAACAACCTTGCTGCTGCAATATCTGACAGCTAACAGTCACACACAGAGTTTCATATTGTTAACATAATTTCAATCAAAAATTAAGTTTTGAAGTGATTCTTGCTCCAATATAATTGCAAGACACATATCTTAAGATCTTATGTAACTTAAAGCACGAACAAGCATGTTAAAAGGTGAAAATGAGCTCCACCCGAACAGCAGTACACCTGAAAAATTGGTCAGTCAATTATGCTTATTAGTCAGTGTATAATGAACATTACTTTTACAAGACATTAGATCATTCTATTGATTCTTGCGCCCACGGAAAGCCAAAACACTGAGCTACAACTTACACGAAGACACGCAAAATAAACGGCTAAATTACCAGGGTCAGAACAGCATAAAACCGGACAGAGATTGCACAGCTAGATATATTGTACAAGTCAGGCGGCAAAACATTATCAAAATATAGAAAGCCAATCGTGACTTTCAACTATTATCATTTCAATCCCAGGCACACACACAGCCCGCACGCACACCTCACGCATACAGACACTACTCAGTACTCACCCAAATTCAAATCCAAAACTACTGACATGATCCTAGGAACGAGGGCTTTGAATTAGTATATAACCTATCAGCCCGAAAGCCGGCCGGGCGAGGCGACGGCTGTTAGCAATTCTTGTCTCCGTTCCGTCTTTTACGGCAATTCTTAAAGTTATCTACATATGTATAACCAACAATTAAATACGAAAACCACAAAGTTTTACCGGTTAGTGAGTTTACGCGACGGCCAATGGCGGCTGGCGGCGGAACTGCTCAGTTGTGGATGCTGTTTTTCTGAAGTAGGTGTGACCGTGTGACTGTGAGCTTCGTCAATTCGTATTTCTAAAAACGAAATCTATCATATGTGCTGGTTCATGAAGTTGGGCTTCCGGTAATTTGATTAAAAAAAAAAAAATAGTTGGGCCTACAATGGTTGGGTCACATTGTTGGATTCCATTTTAGGCCTAATTACAATATTTTAGGCCTGTGAACCAATCAAATCATAAAAGATAATGTATATATACTTTAAAAATATTTTATTAGCAAAACCACAACAACCGCGAATAATATATATACTAGTACAACACATGTGTATTACACGGGTGTTTGTTAAAAAATTATTGTTCAATTTTAAAATTAATGAGAAAATTATTTTAAATTTTATTTTCTTTTTTGCAAAAAATATATACTATTATATATTTTAGAATGACACGTGTTACTTGTGCGACTTATATGTGTTATATTATATTAATTTTTATAACTTATATCTTATAACTACTTGAAATATAAATATATTAACTGATATTATTTTTCTAATTAGTATTAAAAAACTATTTTATTATTGTTATAAAGATAAAAATAATTTTTTTTATACATGCAATATAGGTGCTAAATCGAAGCTTATCAAGAGATGATTAATTTTATATATTATATATGTAAAACTAATAAAAATACAAAAGTTATTAAATTTTTTCAATTGTTATAATAAAAAATATATTAAAATACAATTAATACATTTAACGTGACCGTAAATAATCAAAATATTTATGGATAATCCGGACCTAATTATTTTTGGATTGGATGTAAAATTAAAATCTACCCAAACATAACAACGAAGCATGTAATTTTGTCACATAGGATCTCAAAGTATGCGAGTCTGCCATATAGGCTCAGCACTTTCTGAATTAATATATAGGGGTATATACATAATGGATCATATGAGAAAGAGGGATAATGAAAGAAATAAAAAAGAATGCAAGCCTTTAAATCTAACAAATGTGTGGTCATGATAAGTCAAGCTTTAATAATATAGTCAAACATGTAATGGCATTATGGTAAAATATTTGAACATATAATGGTTTAATATGTTTAATTGATCAATTATTAAGGGTATAATGGAAATTAATAAACAACTTTGGTGAACCCCACCCCATCACATCTTTCTCACACATAGACATACATTACACTCAGCACACACCCGTCGCACGTACACACACACACACGTCCGACAACAAGACACCACCACCAACCCGCCGCCTCCCATTCGTCGTCTTTCACCTAGAGATCTTCGTCAGCCAAGGAGATAACCTCCACCAGAAGAACCACCTCTGTCGCCCGTTGCAAGCGTAATGGCCGTCAGAGACGTCCGTCGTCAACCACAACCCGAAGCTTCATGCCAGTCACGTACGGTTATGCTTCAAGGCAAGGGCTCTTGGCAGAACATCGCCGCTTCATGGCCGCTCAATCCACCTTCGATCTACCGGACGTCTTCTAGATGGTCGCGGATGCGTGAAGATCTCCGTCGTCGTCGTCGCTGGAATACAAGCGTACGTGACGACCGACCATTGCCAACCCGACCTTCTCAGTGAGAGAATAAAGTGATTCACGTGATGATGGTAAATGGTGACGAATTGTACATAAATTGCTCAAGATTTTGGGGGCAAGTATTTGAGATTTGATAGATGTAAGTAACTCAATTGCAATTCTAGGGTGTTTTATTAAATTTTAATTTAGTACATGGTCAAATCTATAATTTATTAAAAATATATTAAATACACAATAAGAACAAAGAAAATGTAAATTATTTTTTGATAAATGCACATTAGAATCGATATTTTAAAAGTAAATAAACTATAATTGAACAAAAATATAAAAGTTCGAACCGAAAATTCTAGTTCGTTCGGTTTCGACGAATAGTGCAATCAAATAGGCATTGACGTGCAATTTGTATAACAATATTGTGCAGATGCAGTACATATAATTACAATATATATTATTTTCATGTAGTTCAGTAGTTTTTTTCTTCCAGTTACTTGATAAAATATTGCCGACCTCGAACTGAAATATCTGTGATCTTAGAAGTAAAAAACAATTTATCGAAATGGAATGTAAAGTTTCAAACACAAAATAAAATAAAAATAACTTCAATAAATTAAGTGCAATTCAACAGTCATTAATGTGTAATTCATATAACACTATGGTGCAATTCATCTAACACTATGGTGCACTTATATCGCATATATTTTTAATAATTTGTTTTAAAAAATTAAAATTGAATTTAAATAATCAGTGTATTCGATCAATTAACCGATATACCATAAAAAATAATGTCGATATTTAACTGTCATAATTAATATTTTACAAATAAAAATAGATAATCGAACCAGAATATAAGATTTGGAAATGAAGTCTTTAGCTCATTGGGTTTAGGTCATTATGTGCAACTCGTCTAACATTATTGTGCAACTTGGTAGCCGTGAATGTGCAATTCGACTAACACTTTTGTGTAGTAGCAGTACATTTTTTTTTAATGACTTGTCCGAACTCAAACTAAACATAACTGAAATAATCATTTATTCAATCAGATAAACGTATTAATCTAAATTTACAAAATAATGTATAATTTACATTATAAAAATAAATTTACTATTTTCATACTCCTATTTAATATTTTATATTATTTTTGGTTGAAAATTCGTAACATATATATAAATAATATAATATTTTTTATATAATTTGGTCGATTGATTATTTTAAAATTAAATAAAGTCGACGTCAAGCCCGAATAATCGAAATTTTAAAATTAAAAAAAAAAACAATAATTGAACCGACCTATATAAACTGTAAAAAAAATATTCCAAGTAATTTCGATCTGTACATATGCCACGCTAAAGTGCAATATCAAAGGCCCAAAAGTGCATTTGTACATATGTTGGCGTAATATCGACGGTTCGCCTGGTTTCGGTAGGTCGAAACGACCATTAGCAGGTTATCACCCGCCAACACTCGCTCCAAAGAGTCTGACCACCATGGGTGCTCAGCCGGAAGAGTAGCATCTCCCGTGAACTTAGTCAGCACAACAGGGATAGCATCCCAAATGGCGTCAAGGTCGAGCATGCCGGTGAAGCCCTGGGCCTTCATCTGTCGATCAGCTTCCCACACACTATAAGTATAGAAGTCGAGCACCATGCTCGAAGCTTCTTTCAAGAACGCAGTTGAACAGAGATAGTCCCTGATTAGCTGCTCTTGATAAGCCTTAAAAAATGTTTGGCCGACGTAAGACTTCCAAATAACTTTTCGAGATTTCTCTATCGCAGCGATGGCAGCAGTTTTGACTTCTTTTATTCGACCGGACCTTTCGAGCCCGAGCGCCTGGTCGTTGGCCTTCAACTCATTCTCATGTCGGTGCTCGTTTTTCTTGAGTTGGCCAGCCAACTCGTGGCGCACCTCGAGGAGCTCGCGGTTTTCAGCCTTTAGCCTTGGTTCTCCTCCTCAAGGTGGCGATTTTCTTTCTTGAGCACGGGGAGGGGTTGGCCTGAACTGTCTAAGGTTTTCTCAAGCACAGGAACGATAGATACACGAGTATGCAAGATAAACAAAGTTTAAGTGTGAGGGAAAGAATAACTTAAAACATTAGCAACTTATAAATTATGTACCCGAGTCAAGGCGCAGAGGGCATACTTGCCCTGTGCTTTGCGGTCGACATCCCAACGATGGATATCTTCGACAGACAAGAAGCTCATACGATGAGAAATCACTTTCTTGGTACCGGCTGCCACCAATGAAGTTTGAATTTGAGATTTTTTATGACTCATGCACTTAGACAACGGGATGGGGTCGCTTATTAGAAGGGCCAGGATGTTCCACAACCTTCTTGAGGGAGTAGGGACGAGCACCTCAGCGCGAAGTCACTTTTTGGTAGAGGGGTTGACGGTTTTGCTTGACTGATCAGGTTGGCTGTTGGATTGTTTTGGTGAAGAGGAGGGAGCTTTTTGTTTGGTCGAACCTGGAGAAACCCTAGATTTCTCAATTTTGGGCGGAGTATCCTTGGTGGATGAGGTATTTTTGCTCTTCCTAGACCTGGTCGAAGAATCCTTGTGAGCAGGCCTTTTAGTGGAGGAGGAAACTCCTTTCAAGTCTGGTCAATTAAGAAATCCCTCTGCACAAGATCTACAAAGGAAAATCAGTCATAACAATATTCAGACAAATAATTGACATACATACAAATATTTTTTTGGTCAAACACCTCGATGAGAATTAGGGTCGTGAACTTGGATGTCGACGAGGGTTTGCTCGAGTAGAGGAGGATATGGTGTGTGAGTAAGTATACCACAGTAGTGCAGGAGCTAATTATTTTTTAGAAGTGGTATAGAAGCGATTGGATTAGAGTTCTAGATGGCTATGCGTTGTTAAAACTCAGGATTAGATGGAGGACTTGCGAGCTCGAAAGGAAGTTCCTTTAACCAAGGAGTGGACGCCAAGGGAAGGGGGATGCTTGGTTTGATATACACATACTTCTCTTTCCATCGAGGGCATATATATGGTACATCATAGAAAAAACAGGCATTATTTCAACTCTTGAAATAAAGCCCGGCAGCCTGTTTTGAGGCCAGATAATATTAAAAAAAAAAAGTCTTAGTCGACTCGACCAAGACAGACAAAAGAAAGAATAATATAGGTTGTTAAAAAACGTATGGAGTTGGGAGGAAGTTAGTTGAGAGCTAGGCCAAAAATACTACATAACTCGAGCAATGGTTAACAAATGAAAAGGCGAACACGCAAATCAAATTGAATTTGGAAAAATGTGTAATATCTCTCGGGTGGTTGGTAGAAATATTTTTCCTTATTCGGGGCAACGGCAGCACCGGGATGTCCGGTCTCTTCGAAATTGATCCAATTAAGGATATTTTTGTGAGAACAAAATTTCTTGGTTCGACGTCAAGGAGCCGGGGGGATGTCGGTTGGATGAGTCTGCTCAGTTGACGAAGAAAGTAGAATGTTCGAGGAGGGTGATGGAGCGGTAGGGGTTTTAGGTTGGGATGAAGGAATCTCAGGCTCCTTTTCATTCTCCTCATCAGTCTCATCGTATAGACCAAATGGTCGATGAGAGCGTTGGGGGTGGGAGGGTAGAGGATGGCTAGATGTTCCCTCGTCAGGGTTGTCGACGAGATAGGATGAATAAGAAACTACATCGGTTGAAGGACTTTGAGGAGGAAATGTTGGTTGAAGGATTATTAAGGGTTTGAAGAATCTCCTCAAGGGAATTGCTGAAAGGCGAGAATTGAGGTGTGGAAGTCAAGGAGGAGAGTGGAGGAATCATATCCTTGCCAGAATGTTGGTTGTTTTCACTTGAGTTGGCAGAATCTGAAAAAGAAAAAAGAGAAAAATGTCAAAAGAAAAAAAAAATTAGGGTCTGCATAGGAAAATAATTTTAGGGTTTGCACAAGCAAAAGAAAAGAAGAGAGGCGGAGACTTTGTCGCTGGCCGGATAGAGGGAAGAGAACGAGAAGCCGAAAACTAAAAAAACAAAAGCATATGTAATTTAAATAAAGTACACAAGTCAAGAAATCAGAAAAACTTACTCATCATGAACAAATTAGGTGGTCGGGATGGAATCCGAGAGATTGGAATTGCATAAAGCACAAGATTGCGAGAAGTTTTGCTTAAGAGGTGATAGGTGCGGAAACTTGCAGAGGTGAAAAACCATTTAAGTGCTATATGGGGGTACTTATAGAAGGTGGAGGTGAACAGACGGTTGAACCCTAACCATCAAATCGGAGTTGATCAAAGGGTCACGATTGAAAGATAGGGGAACCAACACTGGATTATTAGCCGTTGGATTAAAGGCATCGATCCAACGACTATTTTAGGAGAAGCACTCAGGGCATAAAACAAAGTGGCGCGGTTCACGGAGTAATGATAATAGTTTGACATATGAAAGAATGTGCCTGACAAATTGGACAGATGGTAGTATCTACATATTTAAATTCAAAATGGCGTTTGGAATGAAAAATGGCTGACAAATAGAAAAAAAAAACCAGTAGGTCGAAGAGGATAACGGATGTGAGGGTAGTTAAAGACAAACGAAAATCTACTCTTAGATCGGGTTATTCAGACTCGAACAGAGTGGGGGGACTAGATGATATGGGATATATCCAGAACCGGTCTAGTTAGCCGGTCTAATAAATCGAAGGAACCGCTCTGGTCGAACAGAGTCTAAGCGGGATGGTCGAAGATCGTGGAAATGAATACTTTACGAGAACAGACCGGTCCCAGCTCTGTAGAGGATCTGATCAAAAATCTGATATGTTGAGAAAATGGTCGTTTGATCGACCTCTTCACAGATCGAGAGGACTTAAAAGAATATCACACGCGCGGGACACTTAGAGTATGCTTGGATACAAAATTATCTCAAAAAAATCCAAATATTTTTAACTCAACCACTTTTTTAACTCAACTTTAACTCAACCCCACTATCATCAATATTTTACTATAATTAAATAATATCAACCAATCATTTATACATATCACATCAACCTTAATTCACTATTCACCCACTCACATAATTTAACTAACCATCACTTCAAATCATCTTTCTCATACTTTTATATCAAACTAACTTTAATTATTATATTTTAAATATTATTTTAATATACCCACTAACAACTAACCATACAACTTTTTTCAAAATTAACCAAACCAAACTAAAAAATCCAAACAAATCCAAAATTTTTTATATCCAAGCATCCCTTAGCGTGGCTTGATTGACCTATATTGATAACTATTTTTGACACACCTATACACTGGGTTGTACTATGGGGCAGGCCAAGCAGCCCTTGGGCAACCAGCTCAGCAAATTTGGGCAGCTTCTAGAACAGGTACCTCGCCCCTATATATATATACGGGTGAACCTTATGATTTTACACACAATATCATTCATTCTTATTACTAAAAAATCAGATAGAGCTTGAGATTGACTTGAGCGTTGGAGACTCTTCACTGGAAAACTCTTCCGGTGTGAGAGTTTCTGTAGGTGGTTGGCGTTCTACCAATGAGGACAGCGAGGGCGAGTCGATTCTCAACAAGTCGGAGCGTTGGGCTTGCATTACGTACCAAAATTCGAAAGTCACTAAATTATATCTCCGGAACCGTACCAGAAAATCGAGATGGCGGTTCGAAGATTTTTATTTTTCAGTTCATTTCAGGTTTTAGGACTATCAGAACGATTCAGTACTGTATGACTCGGTTTGGATCTTGAGAGATTTCTTTTTTTTTTAATAAAAAAAATTTGGATGACTATCTAGTTGTATTTTATTTTTGTTTATGCTTTAAAGAAATTAATAAATACTTCATCATAATGAAGAATTTGTTTTGAAATAAACTTTATAAGTAACTCTAAATTTTAGCTATTTAATGTTTATAGCTTTAATAAAACCAACATTCATCAACACTTTTTCATATTAAACATTTTATTTTGAAATCAATTTTAGAAGTAACTCTAAATTTTAGTTAAGACTAAATATGTGCAACTAATATTGAAAAATTAAAATTCAAACAATATATAATAGATGTCTCTTCTCCGCCTTTCGCCTGCCCCAAAAAAACTCCCCATTCGCCTGCCCCAAATTCATTGTCAATATCCGCCTTCCACACGGCCTCCGTGCTTCGCCTGTGGTCAGCCCCTGGCCGCTCGACCCTCTCCCCGATGTTGCGCCTCCTCTCTCCCTGGAGTTCCAGTGGTGGAAGATCTCCCACGCTAGGGTTTGATTGCTCCGGTTTTGATTGCTCCGGTTGGAATCATCTCTGGTTTCCAATTGACCGCCTCTAGGGTGTTGTGGTGGGGATGGGCGAGGTGCGATTCTATGGGACGGAGTCGAGTGCGGCTTTGACGGCTCGCAGCATCGTGTTGGAGTGGCCGGAGCTGCATCATCGAGACTGCTCATTCCTCTCGGTTCCTTGGTGCTGGGTTCAGGGAATCTCACTGAAGGTACGGAGTTCGCTAGTGGTGTTGGTTAGCTCGGTACAGTGGCGGTGGGGGAAATCTTGATGTTTTTCGGCTTCAGGGCGAATAGGCTTTTGGGTATTTTCCGACTCTTGGGATTAGGCTCAACTAGGCGGTTTCGACAGTGTCGGGGTCGGTATTCTTGGGTTGAGGAATGCACCTTGGGTCGATTTGGTGGGTGCTGGCTCGACTTGTATCTGTTGTTGTGGAAGGGCTCGTGTAGTTTTTTTATTCCTGCGTTGTTTTTGCTTTTTGTTTGGTAGGTTGGAGTTTTTAGTTTTGTTGGTGTGTTGCTAGGTCTCATATTTTTGGTTTGGGTCGTTGGCCTCGGTCTATTATGATTATCCCTTTGGGATCTTTTTTGTCTATTCTCATGTTGGGAGCTTTGTCTTTAGTTTTATTAGTGTTGTCGTGTTTTTGAGTCTTTGTTTGGATTCTAGCGTTGCTAGTCGGTTCTAGGCGGACTTCAGTTCAGGCCTGCCAGTTTATTCAACTGTTGGTTGTATTATTCAGCTAGTGGTTGTACCTTTGCACATTTGTGCGTTTAATTATAAAATCCTCTTTCGTTCCGAAAAAAAATATATATATATATATATATATATATATATATATACTACCTCCAGTTTTTTTTAAATGTCATTTTGGCATTATCAACTATTAACAAAATAAATGTCGTTTTGGATATTTTGTACATATTTTTTCCATTATTACCCTCATTTAACTAATAAATACACTACGTCTTTTTATATTCACTTTTCATCTTTTCTCAAAACATTCATCTCTATCCTCATTAATGAGTGTTATTAATGGAAAAAAAAATATTCTTAATAACTATGCAACTTTTCAAAACGACACTTATTATGAATGTTTAGTATAAATTTGATGGGCAAGGGATAACCGAGCTACCCGACTCGGGTCGATCTCGAAGGAAGGCTATTCAGAGCTTTGTCTACTAAATGATCGTCCAAATCACAAAAATCGAAAATAAAATCCTAAACATTCTAAGCAATTGATTGGATGGTTGATTAACACTAATCGAGCACTTAAAAACGAGCAATTAATTAAAAGCAAGGTCGAATGACGAGCAATTAGCAAACTAGATCACCGGAGTCTCATGCCATAACTATAACGGGATGATAATCAATCGACATACAGAATAAACGAGCTACGAGCATTAGATTGTTAACCCTAGTCGTCTAACCGAGATCAACGAGCAATTAACGACTCTATCTACTCAAGCAAGCAATCAAGCATAAGCATTTCCTCCATCATCAATCAAATCCAAATTTACCCTAATAAGCATTATAAGAAAAAACGGAGCAAAAACTGAAGTAAAGAGCTTTAAAACTAAATACTCATTCTTCCATTGCGTAGACGATGAAAAACAGAGTCAAAAGCTCGAAACTTGAAAGAAACTGAAGTCACCGGAAAATCTCCCGGAAAATGACATGAGCTCCTAATCTAGAGAGCAAAATAAAACATAAGCTAATTTCCCAAAGTGGGAAAAGTGAAAAATGAAAGTTGGATTCCTAAAATCCAAAGGAAAAAACATATATATAGTGTATCTCCAAAAACACAAACTAGGTGCACACACATTTAATGATTCAGCAGTTCGTAGGTTGCCAAAACAAGTTCGCAGCGAGTGTGCACATAAAAATCAACTGGAAATGCATTTCGCAGCTTGCCAAAAGGAATTCGCAGCGAGTGTGTCCAAGGGTTGCCTGGGGTGTGCGTTTGGCGGCTCGTGAAAGAAGACTCGCAGCGAGTGATGTGCTTGGAGATGCACTGTTTGGCAGGTCGCGGAAAGGTTTTGGCAGCGAGTGCGTGGGAGTTGAGGGTTGATGGACACGTTGGCAGCTTGCGAGAGGAGATTCGCAGCGAGTGCGGAGGGTTGCTGGACGCCACTTTCGCGGGGCGCGAGGGAGGATTGGCTGCGAGTGTTCGCTTGTGGGTGATGTGCGCGCTTAAGCCTTTCGCGGGTCGCCAAGTGACTTTCGCGGCGAGTGCCTTGGCCAAAGCTGGGCTGCCTTCGGGCTAGGTGTCGTGGCACAATCAAACGGCTCGGGTGGCTCGATCTGGATTCGGGTGGCTTGGAAATAGCGTGAATACCTCGTCTTCCCGAAATCGTGATATGGACCTACACAACACACTAACGAGACGCGAAAACATCGAAAAATACAAGAACACATAACAAAAATGAAAACACATAAAATACGACAAAATGAACCGGTTGACACCAAATCAAACCTAAAAATGACTCAACCAAAGCACATAAAACACAATAAATACCACAAAAACATAACAAACAACTCCCCCATAATCAAAGAGATAAATCGAACGGTCCAAAATTAACGAACATGCAAAATGAAACTCTCATTATCATCCGGTTATCCCAAAATCAAAATCCAATCCGAGACACGGTCCTCACATAATGAATCAAACGAAACAAAAACTCGTCCCAAGTCATTCCGCAAATGATTGCTCGAGTCAAACTCCCTTATTCACATATATGTGAAAAAACCATAAATGATCTACAAAGCATAAAATAATAAACACGAGATCAATAGGCCAACTCCCCGATTTTCTTATTTTTCTTCTCTTTTTTTTTATTTTTATTTTTATTCTATTATTTTTTTTTAAATGAGCCACTTTTTCCAAATGAAAGCCGTTAGGACGATTATTACCTAGGTTTAACCTCGGGGGTTATTTCCGAGTCGCCTAGGCCGGTTTCCCGTGCTCGTTGACCCGATCTATCTAAAAGATTAACCGAGCCAAGAGGAGCCTAATCCTTTCGACTCCCACGAACTCATTTCGTGAGCTTCTTTTTCCAAACGAGATTTCTGGACGAGATGATCTAGGTTTAACCTCGAGGGGTTTCCCCGAGTTTCCTAAACCGGTTTCCCGGGCTCATTATCCCAATCCACGAATGGCTCGGAATAAGAGGAGCCTAATCCGTACTTCCTCGCGAACTCACTTTTTTTTTTCTTTTTCTTTTCTTTTTAGGGAGAGGCACACAAGGATACATCACAATTACAATACATAATCATCTCAACTCGATCGAAATGTACCACAAGTGTATAGATAACACGTTTACAACGATAATCGAACACAAGGTAAGCATGCCTCAAGACAACCAATCGATAACAAACAAAGGACAAAACAATTCTGTTAATCCACATGCGAGTTCCAATGTCAACGAATCATCAATCAATCAAAGGAAACCGTCAAATTCATCAAGTACATCAAGCATGAATGCTAATAGTGAAACCAATCAATAATCTCGACTCACCACTTAGCTATCTCGACTCTTGAACGAACATCAAGTTTCATGCGGGAGAGATGACACAAACACACAAAAACTCAAATAAAACCGGTCCATGATACAAAAAATAAGACACCAAAATGAAGAAAATATCACCTAAACATGCGTAATCACGAAAATCCCTCCCCCACACTTAAAACAAAGCAATGCCCTCATTGCTTGACTAAAAAGCATAGGATCGTGCACATAATCACACAAGTTCATGCGGAAAACAAAACGAAACTCAATAAACGAGCACACGAAAGAAATCAAATACAAGAACACACAAGAAACAACTAAAGAAAAAGAAAATAGGAAACGAAAATGCGTACTCTACACGGTGGTGCACCACCGTGTGTCTAATGGTGTTCGTCCGGTGGGAATAGAGAAAATAATCCAAAAGCCGTCGAGCTCAAAATGAAGCCATCCGAATGGTTGGGCATTGAACCAATAAAATCATACGGGCCATATGTATGTGTCTCGGAGAAATGATATCCGTGCTTCCATGAACTCGACGAAGACACACGTATACGTTAAAGCTCAAAATATCGGGCATATAACATGCAAAGTGTAAGAGAGTCCCGTTCTTCGGTACCGAATGAAGGCCACTTGTATGCATTTCGGAGAAATAATAACCGTAATTACATAAACTCGACGAAAATGCACTTATGCGTGAAAGCTCAAAATATTGGGCCACGAGTCTGTCAATGATACGCGCAATAATATAACACAACCAACTCCTCTTTTGAATCAACGCACGAATCGATTACCGGCGGTTGCCGTAAGTAGAAACCTACAAACTCAAAAGTCCGACAACAACACGAAAATTGGCACGCCCGGCAAGACGTGCCTATCACACAAGTCTAACCCACATAATGTATCACAACTACTCCGGCAAGAGTAGTAATCAAGCACAACGAAGATAATGCAAATACGAAAATACAAAGCAAGTTCGGGGCGTTGTACCTTGAAAAACGTCGAGAAAAACGGTTCCCGGAGTGTATAAGTAGAGAGATAGGTGAAAATGGAGCTCCGGTCGTCGAAAAATGTACCCAACGATAGGAATCGATAGTATATGACAAGAAAAGCTCAAAAATACTAACCGGAAGCTCGGTGGGTGCTCATTCACCGAAAAAAAATGGTCGCCAGATTCTGGCG
>CACSLK010027773.1:10183454-10197540 GCA_902706635.1 Striga hermonthica
TTCAAAATTTCAGTTTCAAGGGAGGTCGATTCAGCGGGGCGCGACGCACGAGACTTTAGCGGCTAACGGGCGGCGTCGGTATGGCAACGGTGCAATGATGTTCGGGGCTGACGGTTCGCTACGAGCCTGCTACTTGACGCCAGTGAGAAGGAAGGTTCACGATTGAAGGTCGGACGACGATCTGGACTCGCAAGGACTGAAACTCGATGGCCGAAGGTTTGCAAACGGGGATTTTACATATTTGATGATATTAAGATTTTTCGTATGTTTGATGATATTGTTGAGATCTTTTAGTTAAAACTGCACAGGTGATGAAAAATAAGATTTAAGCGTCAACCTTCGAGGTTTTAATCAAATCCCACTGCAAAATCAGAAATTCAAATAATCAATTTTGATAGTTTATTATGTGGCCTCGGGTGATAAATTATTTATTTTCAGGAATATGTGTTCTGAAAAGATTCGGAAGATGGTGATTTTACAGAGGAATAGCCGAACCAACTGCAGACTAGGTTTAAAACAGTGAAGTATACGGAAGATAAACGAGAAATAAACACTCCGGAACATTCCAAAACAGTAAAGTATACGGAAGATAAACGGGAAATAAACACTCCTGAAACTTGGAGTTTTGGTCGATGGATACATTAATATTGATATTACGGTCGGCGAAACTTTCAGAGATAAAAGTGTCCATGTGTCTTAATGCATCAATTCAGATTATCTGATATTTGTCAATGATTTGATGTTTGGTATGAGAAAGCAAATCTTTGGCAAATAAAATTAATATATTCGTCAATGGCTTGTGTGTGATATATTTTGTTATCTACCATTTATGTTAAATATAACTGCATATATACTTCCTCATAACCATGAAAAAATATGTTTAGATATACTGTATATATACATTAGATAAACATGGTCTAACATTTCTCTAATATTACTTGCATAGTTATACATAAGATAAACAACATATAAACAACACTAAAACGACATAAAAACATAATACACAATTCTAAATGATTGCAAAATCCAAAACCGAATGTAGTTATACATTAGATAAACAACCTATGTCTACTTTACATGACACGAATAGAACTTAAAACTTATCAATTCTTACATATTTCAACTTTACGTAACATTTACAAAGTTAAATCAACAACTTTGTACACTCCAAAAAAAACACCACAATAGCGCCCCGACGACCAGCGAACCCCAGTCTAGTCTCCGATCGCCGCAGATGAGCCTCTCGCTGGGAGGACATCGAGCAGTCTCTGTTCAGTCATATCGATCCCCGTTTGCAAACCTTCGACCATCGAGTTTCAGTCCTCGCGAGTCCATATCGCCGTCGGACCTTCAGTCGTGAACCTTCCTTCTCGCCGGCATAAGTAGCAGGCTCGTAGAGAACCGTCAGCCCCGAACATCATTGCGCCGTTGCCATATCGACGCCGCCCGTCAGCCGCTGAAGTCTCGTGCATTGCGACCCGCTGAATCGACCTCCCTTGAAACTGAAATTTTGAAATTCGAGAATTTTTCTTTGGAAGAAATTGATTGAGATATTGGATTTTGATTTTTGATTTGGGGATCGGAGAAGAGAAAAAAGTGACAGAAAAGATGGGAAAAAGGAGAGAGAGAGAGAGAGAGAGAGAGAGAGAGAGAGAAGGGAAAAGAAAAAGAAAAAGGAAAAGAGGGAAGTTTTGGGGTTGGTGTATAATTAAATATCATTAACATCACTTACCGAAAAATCAGCCAAACTTTAACCACCTATCTATTATTAAAATTATTTTAATTAAAGCAGTTCGTAAATTTGATGAAAGTTTGATATTATTGTAAATGTGATATTATTTAGGGAAGGGATTGTAGGTGGGGTAATTTTCTCCTTGGGATTAGGCTCAACTAGGCGGTTTCGACAGTGTCGGGGTCGGTATTCTTGGGTTGAGGAACGCACCTTGGGTGAATTTGGTGGGTGCTGGCTCGACTTGTATCTGTTGTTGTGGAAGGGCTCCTGTAGTTTTTTTATTCCTGCGTTGTTTTTGCTTTTTGTTTGGTAGGTTGGAGTTTTTTAGTTTGGTTGGTGTGTTGCTAGGTCTCGTATTTTTGGTTTGAGTCGTTGGCCTCGATCTATTATGATTATCCCTTTGGGATCTTTTCTGTCTATTCTCCTGTTGGGAGATTTGTCTTTAGTTTTATTAGTGTTGTCGTGTTTTTGAGTTTTTGTTTGGATTCTAGCGTTGCTAGTCGGTTCTAGGCGGACTTCAGTTCAGGCCTGCCACTTTATTCAACTGTTGGTTGTATTATTCAGCTAGTGGTTGTACCTTTGCACATTTGTGCGTTTAATTATAAAATCCTCTTTCGTTCCGAAAAAAAAAAATATATATATATACTACCTCCAGTTCTTTTTAAATGTCATTTTGGCATTATCAACTATTAACAAAATAAATATCGTTTTAGATATTTTGTACATATTTTTTTCATTATTACCCTCATTTAACTAATAAATACACTACGTCTTTTCATATTCACTCTCCATCTTTTCTCAAAAGTGATGGAAAGTATTTGAAACTCAAATTAAAAAATCAATCTAATTAGTGTATAGAATCATTTGTATTTGGAAATCTTTTAAAATAAAATAAATTTCTAAATAAATTGAGATTGAGTTGAGATTGGTGTCAAACAATTTTTTTTTTACATTCCATAAATATAAAAATTCGTATAATCCCCTCAAAATCTTTTAGGAATGTAATCTAGATTGAAAAAAAAAACAATCCTCCAAATTATATTGACCCTCTAATCCATTATTGACTTTCAAGTTCTAACGACAACAACACCATTTGTTTCATTTTTATTTAGCCGTCTAATTTCTTTAACCATCCATTCATAAAATTCTCATTCCAAGATTTCCCAATTCCTATTGCTCAGGCCACCACCGCCATCAAGACGACGACGAAGAAGATTAATTCACAGACCCTTCCCCTCTAGGAATTCAAGCCGGAGGAGACCCAACCGAAAGGTCTGACGTCGGACGAGCTCATGGTCCTCTCGACCGGAACCACCAGTGCACCGCTGAGGAGCTCGATTGGAAAAATCTCGACGAAGGATTCAGATCCTAAGCCGTGTGGATCAGGAACGAGCAGCCTCGCCGCCATAGAAGCTCCAATCGCGGGGGCGGTCGGGAATTTGCTCTGTGTAGCGCTGACCAGACCGACAATTCACAGATTCTCAATCACGGGCAGATGAGTTTGACAATTGGGCGTCCAACAAGAGCTTCGTACCCCAAGGGTTCCCTCAAGGGTTTTCGGGGGCGCCCGTGGAGTGAAGTCCTTCCGCCGACCTGGCCATTGGACGACACCTCCACCCTTGAAGATGGCGGTTCCCCGATGGATGCCGATTTTTCATGTAAAAGCTTGAATTTTTTTCTTATTGACTGATATTTAAGGATTGGTTTGATATGTTTATTATATATTCTACGGATTATTGAAATATATTATTATTATTATTATTATTATTATTATTATTATTATTATTATTATTATTATTATTATTTTGATTCTGGTGGGTTCTTTTACAAATTTTATTTGATGATTATAAGCGGTTTATTTTTTTTATTTTTATTTTCTTGACAGATGCAAGATGAGATTGGTGCTACTGTCATTTTTACAACTTAAAACAGAGTGCATAAAACCAAATTAGGGCTACTACAGTAACTAGCAACTAGCCAGCACTTTAATCATACGTGTGCATTTTTAAACTGTGGAATTTGTTCAGAAAGAGTGATAATTTTCCTGATACGATAAGAAGCATTTTTTTTTTTCTTTCTGGAAAGTGAAAATTTTAGATTTAAACGATGGTCCTTGCTGATATTTTCTCAAGCATTATGCAGAGGAAATAATGTGGTTATTAGCCATCGATTGATATACTTTATTGGTATGTGTATGACCATGTGCCGCTGCTGGGTTGGGCTTAGGATTGGAGGTTAGGCTGCTCGGAGGCTTGCTGGTTGGGGAGATGGCATCGAATGTTGGGGACGCGGCTACCTGCGGGTGGGTACGACGATGCCATATGGATGACATGTGCGGGTGGCTTTGATTTGTAGTTTTTTAGTCCTTTTGTTTCTTTCACTTCTTTTTTCCATGTGGATCAGTTGTACTTGGTGATATGTGATGATCTACTATGAAGGATAATGCTCCCCCTACCCACGGTAGTCACATGTTAATATGTCCACCACTTATGTGGCATGCACATATTGGTGATGTTAATATGTTCAAAAAAATACATCACTAATGAGTTCATGCCACATAAGCGGTGAGCATATTAAATATGTGCCCACCGTGGGTAGGTGAACATTACTGCTACTATGAAATAGGTGAAGAGATTCATTATATTTTACTTTTCTCATTGCTTTGTACATATAAGAGTAATGGCAATAAGTTGAGTTCCTATTAGAAAGAGATAACATGTTTTTTGGTTTGTCGTTTTGGTTTGAGAATTTCTTCAGGAAAATGTTGATTGTACTTTGTTGAGCTCTTGATTATTAGGCACGCATTAGTTAGTTGAATGTTATATTATATCTATATCTAATAATTTATATATAGGATGTGGTTCAAATGAGAACCAAGTTCTAGAGTGAGAATTGCTATTTTTAAATGTATGTAGTGCTATGATTATTGTGTTTTTGAGTTATTTTTAACTATGACAATTCATCAAAAATAGCAATAAAATTTTTTATTAGCATTTGTAAGAATGATAACACCATGCAATATTAAAAATAGTATCATGCACAATTAAAAATAGCTTCAAATATGGTTCTCAGACCAGACTTAGTTTTTATTTGAACTAGCCCATTTATATATATATAAAGGTTCTTATTTACCTGAAATAAGAATTAAAATTTCGCCTTAAATTTTTTAAATTACTAAACTTGGTAATCTTTTTTGATTTTTTTTAATAAATTGCGCCTTTACGAATTAATTAATCAATTTATTGTAAATTTGGCAAAGTTAATAAATCCGATTTTGGAATAAAGCAGACGATTTTATTTGTAGGAAATGTGTTGTTAATAATAAAAATTCGAATTTATGGTATGCTGGGGGCGATTTCATTTGGTATGAAATGTCCGAATTAAATGGCATGAATGTTATTTGGTATAGATGTGTATTTGAAAATTTGGAAAACAAAATAAGTTGTATGAATTTAATTTGGTATGAGTATGAAAGCCAAATTGTAGGTTGATTTGTTATAAAATTAAGGTGATATGATTATCAAAATTTTAGCATATTCTCATAATAACTTGTCATAAGATATTGATGATAATTCAGAATATTTTTATGTATTCCTCTTGAAAATAAAAAAAAAATTGAAAAAATATTGGTTATAAAATTTAGATTTTCTAATTTAATTCCAAGGAATTAGTTGATAAATTTGAACAATAAGGTATCCGACAATAAATCAATAAAATTGCAAGATAATATATATGTATATATATATGTGTGTGTGTGTGTGTGTGTGTGAAATATATAAGAGAATTTATTATGCAGTCCAAATGTGGATTCCAAATTTAAAAGTCAAAAAGTAATTAATCATAATTTACATGTCAATATTAACTTGAACATAAATGGAATAGTCAATTATTCATAGTTTAAAAAATTATTCAACTACTTACATTTTTTGATTTGGATAGTTTATACAAAAATAAATTCATTTTAACTGATAAAAAAATATAATTTTTATAATTACACTTATTATTCACATAGTTTTTTAAATATATGGTAAATTTTTATCATATAACTATTATATGGAATCACATTGTAGTCAAAATCGATTTTTTGAATAAAATTTTAAATGACACTTATTTTTAAATGAATGTAATGTAATTTATTATCAATTACATGCACTATACGAGTTGTGTATTAATATTAAATAGATATATTTTATGTAATTTTGTACAATTTAAATTTCATATAACATTTTCAATAAACTAAAATAGGTAAATTGTGTTTTATATTGATTCATATATTTTTAAATTGTAAATATTATGTAATGAATATTTTTAATTATAAATATTACAAAATATATCTTACCAGTGCATCGCACGGGATTCGTACTAGTCTATATAATGGACCAATCTATTTTACTATATATGTAACAAATTTTCCCGCCTAAATATTTCAGCTAAGTTTGGCACAATTACTATTAGACATTCATTTATTACATAAAACCATAATTGATTAGTTCATTAAGGAATTTGAGAATATTTGAACCAATTATTGTTTGAATTAAAATTTGGTCTCAAAGATTCGTGAATATAAATTAATTGTTTTAATAATACACTCAAAGATATAAATGTATTAGTACGACTTTGAAAATATTTAAACTAATTATAGCTTGAAGTAAATTTTGGTCTCAAATATTGTGAAGATAAATTAATTATTTAATAATATACTCAAGATATAAATGTATTAGTACAAGTTTTGTTTTGACGATTGGGTAAATATAAAAAACAAAAATCAACAGTAATATATAAACAAACACACACACACACACACACACACACACACACACACACACACTTAAATAGAATAATTGATTGATTAGATATTTTTTTGAATAAGAACAATAATACCAATTTCATAGTAATTTTTTTGACATAATTTAATAAAAAAAAATTACTCATTATAATTGTAAAAAATATTTTGATTAGTTTTGTTATCATCTCATGGATGTCGATATGAATTATGATCATCAATAAAAAACACTTAAAATATATAATAAAATAATGAAAATGATTATGTTTGAATATATTAGATGAATGAATAATTTAAAATATTAATAAATTTTTAAAAAATATAGTCAACTTAACCATGAATAATCTAAAATCTAATAAATATATACTAATAAATCATTTTTATGGTCTGGTAAAATTAAGAATTATAATTTTCACATTAAAATATCTATATACATCAAAACCTCTATTCAAGGTGTCAAAAAATAAAAAAAATATAATATATTATTTTATAAAGAACAATGATTAAATAATATTATATAGTCAAGTAAAAATTGAAACTATAAGATTTTACAGTATTGGAATATAAAATTATTAGATTTGATTATTAATTAAATTATTATATATATTGAGTTAAATGAATTAAATAAATAAGTATATACAAAAACTATTAAATACAAAATAAAATATTTACCATGAAAAATTTGTGATGCATAAGAGATAAAAGTTACTAAAAAATATAAGTTAATTATCATAAGTAAGTATTTGTTGCAATTAGAGTGATTATAAATAAAATTTAATTTTATGGATTAAACAGTAGTCAGTTATCGAGCAATATACAAAATATGAATTGCTAAAAAAATAATAAGATTAATATAATCGATAATTATATAACTACATGCAAGTAATTGGTATACAATCATTATGTTTTAAATCTTACACTTTTATAATATTTTATAATACCTACAAAAATAAATTGAAAAAATAAAAAATAAAATATTTAAATAAATATTATATTATTACAAACTTGATATGTTGTGTCACATAGAATTGACATATTATCTTAAATAATTTAACAAAAAAAATTATATTGTACCCCGTGCATCGCACGGGTAGCAACACTAGTTTAATTATTTAAGTGAAAGTTAATTATTATTACTATATTTTATTTACATTTTAAAATTCTCAAATTATATAGGATCAAAGTTAACATAAAATATATTAATAGCACACATGTAATGTTATAATTCGGTTCTTAATTCCGATTTTTTTGTTCTGTACGGTATGAGACAGCATACAGTTCGGTCTCGGTACGGATATTTGTAAAATCTCTTGAATTGTACTAATTATTTTTTTGGTTCGGTTCAGTTCAGTTCGGAGAAAGTCAAACGGTCGACGAATATATCTCAGTTTGAAATAATTTCGATTTGGTTTCCGAAAACAGTTCAGAATTTTTTTCAGAGTCCCATGTTCTACCATAATTAGAATGGTAATTTAGCTTCCATGTACTAAGATATCCATCACAATCACTTCTAAATCTTGAGAACCCAATATATCCTCAAATAAATTACGATTATCATTATAAGACAGTTCAAATTAAACAAATCTTTAAAAAAAAAAAGTCTCTAGTATATAATTGTTATATATTATTAAAATGATGTAGGCATGAAAAGCCAAGAAAACAATACGTGATCCTAGACGCAGTTAATAGCTAGGGTGCTCATCATCTACACTTTTGTTAGGCATGAGTGTAACTATACGGGTGCCCATGTAATTGAATAAATAAAAACTATGGAAAATTCTAAGATTCCGTTACATGATGGTATCGTTAGTGTTTTTCACTATTGGATACACATATAGATTATTTCGTGTGGATAATCTACGGTCACTGACGGAACCATTCTGTAAGAATCTCATATATATGTCCTATATTAATTTAATTTTAGAGGATTAAGGTTGATTTAGGTGTCTATTATTTAGAATGTGGTGTCATTGGGTAGCCCACACAGGGTTGATGGGATCACATGGCTGTCTGGACATGGACACCAACACGTATACTATACAATATATATAATTTATTGATTTACTTGTATAGGGCAACAATTAGTGCTTGGGAGTTATCTTGCATGTGCCCGCAAATCTACCCCTAGATAGTATATATATTTTGCCCTCGCTTGCTTTTGCCTTTGTCAAAATCGAATCTTTACTTGTAATGATTCTAATTATCCAATCTCAACAACATAATCCCTCGTTTTCTTCTGTGTCTTAAATAAAAGAGGTTATTAGCCTCGGATCATGCGAAGAGTTCTAAACATGGCAAATTTTTTGCTTTAACTTTTCAGCCTCTTAAAAATTTGGAAGGGAGTAAGCAAAGGGATAGATCCGTTTTCCACTAAATGGGAGCGTAAAATCTTGGGTTGAAATGACATATTTATGCAAGTTTATTTAACTTTCTTATCTTATACTCACAAATCACCATAAGATGGTGTATGACGGCCTATGTATAAATCCCGAATGTTTTGAATTCGTTGAGCTCAAACAGTAGGCTCGTTTCGGAATCCTACATCGAAAAAACAATGCTACGAAGTCATACTTGGCTATGAAATAATCATTTTACTAGTATGAACCCCGTGCGATGCATGAATAAGAGATGTTCATTACATTAATATTTATAAATTAAAATTTTCAATGTTATCTTAAATTTAAATTGTGCAAAATCACATAGAACATGTTTATTTAAAATTAGTAAAGAACCCGACAACGAAGTGCAGCTTGAGTGGTAAGACGTTTCACCTATGATCTATAGGTCATGGGTTCGAGTAACTGAGTAGGAGAACTGAGAACACTATTGATCCTCCTTAAGATGAAACAAAAAATGTACACAACTCCTAAGGTGCATGTAATTGATAATAAAATACATTATATTAATTTCATAATAAGTGTCATTTTAAAATTTTTATTTAGAAATTCGATTTAACTACAATGTGATTCCAATTTTGGTAAAAATTTAACATATATTTAAAAATTTATATTTATATGAAGAATATGTATAATTAACATTAGCTACCAAAATTGTATCTTTTACCTTAAAACATAACTGCAAATTCTTAATTATAAATCCTTATAGATCCCAACAACAATTACTATTTAAAAAAAAAAAAATCAAACTTAAATATGTATATATAGAGTTAGGATCACATGAGAATGATAAATAGTGAAAAAAATAAGAATAAATCTGAACCGTTTGATTCATCAGGTCAACGGTCATGAACAAGCCAAACTTTAATAATGTCAGTCAAACATGTAGTGCCAACATAGTAAGTAAGGGTGTATATCATGATCAAATATGTAGATTTAACCACACACTAGGGGTAATATAGTACGCATAATTAATACACATCCACTAACTCAGTGGGCCCCGCCCTAAACCCACCCACCTCGCATCTCTCTCTCTCTCTCTCTCTCACACACACACACACTCCAAATGCACACTTCTTGATCACGCGCATATCACACACAAATATATTCTCAGACTGGTTAACAACCCGCTCACCGCCACCTTCCCCGCCGACATGACCATCCCCGCCGCCCACTGCCACCGTCATATGTCAGTGACGGTCCCTCTCCCAACGAACAACAGTCGCCGTAGTCGATACACCTGGGCGCCTGTTGCGATTCCTTTGGCCTCGGAGTAGGTCAAGACCAGAGGATTGACGAGGGCTCTTTGAGCTGGTCCATGTAGGAGCTTGTTGTTAAAGAAACTAACGACGACCTACGATGAGGTATTGACTAGATGCAATAAATACATAAATTTGAAGGAGGAAAAAGCCGAATTTTTCTTGTAAAAATTGTCTCGACCAGAGAACAGAAAAAAAAAAGAATGGTTCCCCGAATAAGAAAATAGTTGATGAAAGGATAGAGGAGCAGTGGAAAGGTCAACCAGTGTGCGATGGGCAGAGGTACTACAAGTACACCTCCTTGAGGTCACATCAGCTGAAGTGCTGGAGACCACTGAGTAGAAGCTTGACGGGAACATGGTGATCTTGCCAACTTTGAGAAAGGAGGGCCCCCTGTAGCCCAAGTCAAGTCTGTACTCATGATTTAATAGGGACTACAACCACACCAACAACAATTATTGTCACCTCTAGGATGAAATCAAGTGGTTGATCTGAGCGGGTCACCTCAAAGAATTTGCGTACAAGGATAGAGAATGAAAAGATAGAAGAAAAGATGACGACGATTAAGGAAAGAGAAATAGGGATCGAGATGACCAAGAGGTGTAGGAGGATGAGACCCCACCAAAGAGAGGTGTAATTCATATAATTTCGAGAAAACCTATGGATGGAAACTAAAACAATACCAGGAAGCAGCATGCTCAAGCTGCTAAGAGAAAGAGGGTCAACTTTGCATCCCAAGAGCCATTGATCAACATCAAGGCCGAGTACGTCAAAGTCCTGCACGTGACTCATAATGACTCTTGGGTTAGACAGAGGTCACAGGCTTTGACGTGCATCATATATTTATTGATACTGGGAGATCAATGCATGTCATGTTTTATGATTGGTTTAAGCATATGAATCTTGAACGTCGAGCTTAAGGAGGTGAACACATACTTTTTCGAGTTCAATGTATGTGAGGTCGTCTTCATGAGTGAGATCACTCTACCAGTTGCACTGGGGACGAGCTCGAGGAGGAAAGTGAAGATGGTCATATTTTAGTTTGTGGGAGTTGAGTCAGCGTATAACTTTATTCAATGAAGGCCAAGTTTGAACGCATTCTAAGTCATAGTATCGCCTACCACATGAAAATCAAGTATCCAGTTGTGAGCTAATAATAGGGGAGGTCGAAGAAGATCAAATCATGTCAAGGTCTTGCTACCAGGTGATGGAGAAGTCTAGGAGACAAGGTTCCAAGAAAAAAGAGAAATGAGCTAGAAGAGCTAGTAGTTCGACAAAAGATGAGTCCAGCTCAGAAAATGACAAGGGAAAGGAGAAAGACGAGATGCAACCTGAAGAGGAAATAGTCGAAGTTCAGATAATCGAGGGGAGTAAGGACATGATGTTAAGGATTGGAGGAAATATGGTGGAGCCATTGAGATTGGAGCTTATTAACTTTATTATAGAGTTTGTGGATGTGTTTGCGTACACCTCGGAGGAGTTGACGGGGATCGACGCCAGCACTATCTAAAATAGACTGAACATTAACCTCATGATTATTAGATTGTTCACATGAACAACATGTGCTTGTGTAACTGCCCTTGAGATGCTCCAGATTCTATGTAGTTTGTATATTGCAGGTTCTTAGCCAAGTGTTTTCGATTTATCTGCCAAAGAGGGATATTTTAAGTTTCGAGGATTGACAATAAATTGATAAACCTTCATCAGTCCCTGAAACTGTGGTGACCGAAAAAAGGGAAGTGTACATAAAAATTATCCTCTTGATTTTTTTTTTTCCAATATTATTCACTAATTAATATGTTTATTAATTAGGCATGATTAATAGAAATATCTATCAGCTACACTTGCCTTATGAGAAGAGTAAAGCTGCGGAATCAACTCTTCCATAATTGATAGCAGCAAATCAACCAAGAAACTTACATTGTGGGACAAGCCTTGTGTTGTGTACAAATTATTTTTATTTTACCGAGCACCGAATCAAATGATTCGTTTCCCGGGTCGTTCTCTTGAGGAAGACTATTCGGAATTTAGAATTGATATTGATAGCACATAAAAACAAAATAAATCCTAAACATTCTAATCAAGATAGATTGATAATGATTCATTATTAACTATAAATAATATAAAACAACTAAAATGATAAATGAAGAAAATGCGAAAGATACTAGGGAATCGGGAATAAATATTTTGAATCGAAATGCAATTATCGACTTGTGATTGTTCGGTTAAAGAATTCGAGTCACCTACACGTTTAGAGATTTATCCTCAATACCTTTTGGATTATGAGAATAAATATAAACGGTAAATTAACGAGTTGTTTAACACATAGACAATACCTTTCGGATTATGTCTATTTTGTATGAGTCTCGATCGAGTGACCTCTTCCCTTTCGGTTCAAGAGTCAATTAAAATAGACTATAGGATTTTTAGTCGTCTAGTCTATTCGGATAGTGATCGTCACAATAGAACACATCATATTCAATTTAAAAACAAGTTTAACATTGAAGTGTCACTCTTCAATACTTAGAAATCAATTGCAAGGTTGAATTGTCACTTTTCAACAATATGTCATTCCAAAGTAAAAATCAAAAACCGAATTTAGAATTAACTCATACAAAGTGAACAATCGACGAGTACGATAATCACATACGAAATCAAATAGTCATCCCTATCCCTAGCAAATGATTTATCTATTCATATAAAAAAAATAAACTCAACATAAGATTCATTGCAAATTATCATTACAAGAAAAACAACTTACAAGTAATCCAAGTCGAGAAATAAAGTTGATACAAACGCCAAACCGAAAACAAATGCACGCCACACCGGAACAAGTACAAGCCTTGGAGAACACCTCCAAAATTCACAACCAAAAGAGAAACTAATCTAAGACAACATATAAGAATGATGGTAGTGGTGAGGATGATAATATTTTGGATTGTGAGGGATAGATGTTGGTTAGATGATGGAGCTATTTATAGATATATCATCAACCATAATCCACCAACATCAACCACAATTTACCAGCAATAACCACAATTCAACTAAAAATCTACCACAATTCATCTACCAAAGAAAGAATGGAAGAAAAGATTAAAGAAGATAGGAAATTTGAGATAAAAGATGGAATTTTCGGACCAAAACCGAAAGTGATTTTTCCGCGTGCATTCGCGCACGTCTCGGGCAGCTCTGCTTCTCGGGCTTGTTTTGGGCTCGTCCGAACTCAGAATTGAGTTCCGTTTTTTCCTACGCGTAGTTAATGAACCCCTCTATCCAATGATGCTTGCAAACCACACTTTTGCCTAGAGTACAAATTATGTAGAATTTTTAACCTTTAAAGGGTCGGTAACTTGCGCGGCTTCGCGTTTTTGTTCCGTCCGGATTCATCCGAACTCGAAACCAACGTTCGTTTTTTTCTATGTGTAGCCAACGAGTCCATCTACATAACCATGATTGTCCGGTCTATAATCAACTCCTCACGAGACTTCCGACACGCACACCAAAAACAAAGAAAAACTGGAAAAACACACGAAAAACACAAAGAAAACCAGAATAGAACAAAACACATAATAAAACACAAAACGAACTAAAAACTCACGAAATAACCTAAAATGAAGAAAAATGAGGGGAAAAGAAGAACAAAAATATAGCGAAAAATGCAACAAAAATGGTTACAACAAGTCCCCCACACTTAAGCATTTGTTCGTCCCGAACAAAGAGAAAAGAAAACAAAATACGAACATAGGTATCGGATTGAAATAAGACGTGCTTCAAAATGTTTAAATCTATCGAGTCGAATTCCAACAACCGT
This sequence comes from Striga hermonthica, assembly GCA_902706635.1. Lineage (NCBI taxonomy): Eukaryota > Viridiplantae > Streptophyta > Magnoliopsida > Lamiales > Orobanchaceae > Striga > Striga hermonthica. The sequence goes on from CACSLK010027773.1 coordinate 10,197,436, forward strand.
ATGACCATATGCCTCAAATATCGACTTGGCCTTAAAATGACAAACTCTTAACATTTAGGTCATCATATATGCCTCACTCATTTTCTTGTTCGAATATGTGATGAG
>CACSLK010027773.1:10197640-10215294 GCA_902706635.1 Striga hermonthica
AGATTGATAATGATTCATTATTAACTATAAATAATATAAAACAACTAAAATGATAATTGAAGAAAATGCGAAAGATACTAGGGAATCGGGAATAAATGTTTTGAATCGAAATGCAATTATCGACTTGTGATTGTTCGGTTAAAGAATTCGAGTCACCTACACGTTTAGAGATTTATCCTCAATACCTTTTGGATTATGAGAATAAATATAAACGGTAAATTAACGAGTTGTTTAACACATAGACAATACCTTTCGGATTATGTCTATTTTGTATGAGTCTCAATCGAGTGACCTCTTCCCTTTCGGTTCAAGAGTCAATTAAAATAGACTATAGGATTTTTAGTCGTCTAGTCTATTCGGATAGTGATCGTCACAATAGAACACATCATATTCAATTTGAAAACAAGTTTAACATTGAAGTGTCACTCTTCAATACTTAGAAATCAATTGCAAGGTTGAATTGTCACTTTTCAACAATATGTCATTCCAAAGTAAAAATCAAAAACCGAATTTAGAATTAACTCATACAAAGTGAACAATCGACGAGTACGATAATCACATACGAAATCAAATATTCATCCCTATCCCTAGCAAATGATTTATCTATTCATATAAAAAAAATAAACTCAACATAAGATTCATTGCAAATTATCATTACAAGAAAAACAACTTACAAGTAATCCAAGTCGAGAAATAAAGTTGATACAAACGCCAAACCGAAAACAAATGCACGCCACACCGGAACAAGTACAAGCCTTGGAGAACACCTCCAAAATTCACAACCAAAAGAGAAACTAATCTAAGACAACATATAAGAATGATGGTAGTGGTGAGGATGATAATATTTTGGATTGTGAGGGATAGATGTTGGTTAGATGATGGAGCTATTTATAGATATATCATCAACCATAATCCACCAACATCAACCACAATTTACCAGCAATAACCACAATTCAACTAAAAATCTACCACAATTCATCTACCAAAGAAAGAATGGAAGAAAAGGTGAAAGAAGATAGGAAATTTGAGATAAAAGATGGAATTTTCGGACCAAAACCGAAAGTGTTTTTTCCGCGCGCATTCGCGCACGTCTCGGGCAGCTCTGCTTCTCGGGCTTGTTTTGGGCTCGTCCGAACTCATAATTGAGTTCCGTTTTTTCCTACGCGTAGTTAATGAACCCCTCTATCCAATGATGCTTGCAAACTACACTTTTGCCTAGAGTACAAATTATGTAGAATTTTCAACCTTTAAAGGGTCGGTAACTTGCGCGGCTTCGCGTTTTTGTTCCGTCCGGATTCATCCGAACTCGAAACCAACGTCCGTTTTTTTTCTATGTGTAGCCAACGAGTCCATCTACATAACCAGATTGCCCGGTCTATAATCAACTCCTCACGAGACTTCCGACATGCACACCAAAAACAAAGAAAAACCGGAAAAATACACGAAAAACACAAAGAAAATCAAAATAGAACAAAACACATAATAAAACACAAAACGAACTAAAAACTCACGAAATAACCTAAAATGAAGAAAAATGAGGGGAAAAGAAGAACAAAAATATAGCGAAAAATGCAACAAAAATGGTTACAACACCTTGGCAACAAAGTCACTTTGGACTTACCAAATGTGTATACGACATTAAAGCGTGGTGACAAAAAGTGAAGGTTATCGATTGATGATTTTTTATTATTAGTTTGAAAAGGAGAGCTCAACGAATCGTGCTTAGAAGTTTGAATTAATTAATGTGAGTTGGCCAAACATCGACAATTGACTTCTTTTGCTGACCGGGAACTCTTTTACAAGTCAAGTTCATTAAAGATGATGGGCTCCTATCGACGACCTCCAGAACAAATGCCTTTATTTTATTGAGTGGTGAATCGAGAGGGTGTTCTCGATCACATAGAGAGATTATTTTGTTCTATTGAACTAAGTGTTCGGGAGGATCACTTAGATTAGTTTGAGGGATTCAAGCTAGAAAATCTACAAGGGATTTGTGGTCGGAATAGTAATAGTATAGGTGATTATATCAAAAATAATGGAGATGGAGTCCATATTGTAAAACCTTTGAGTAATGGTTGTGACACTATACTAATGAAAGAGTTCTAGAGGGAGAGCGAGATGCTCTCTTGAAGGTTCATGTCTTGTAGAACATTGCTTCCGCAACTGTGAATGTACATCTATGTTTAGTGTTTTGTTCATTTAGCGCAATTCTAGTATACTGGTTATATTTTCCCTAAATTTCAAATCCGTCTTGGCCCAAATCAAAAAAGCAAAGAACCTTAAATCTCGTCTTCATCGGCACATTATTTCCAGTGCCTTTCCCAGCGGGGCTTGCCGAGCAGTTGGTGACGGCACTTCTAGGCTGCGCGGTCCTTTCCTGGGAGTTTCGCCTTATGAAAGATCATTATTCGCCGGGGAAGAGGGTGTGCTCGACTCGCATCTCAGTTCTGCCATTCTTCTAGTGCTTGGACGGAGTGGAGGGTGGTCATCTCTCTGGATTCTTTGTTGCGGCGGTCCTCCAGCGACCTCTTGGTGCGGGTTGTGGCCTCAATTTTTCCGTTGGATGGATTGGGGTGGAGATCTCGCCCCTAACCATAGAGTCACCTTCGAATTTGGTTTTAAGTAGAGGAGGCGACTGGCGTTGGCAACTTAGGTCTAAGTTTCTCTTGTCGCGGTCTGGGTCTATGTTGTCGGCGGGTTGGTTCTGGGGGTGTTGGTCTCCGGGAGTGGTGGTGTTGTCCGACTGAATAAGAATTGGGCCTATTGGTGTAGGCACAGTTAGGCGTTCTCTTACAGTTTCTAGGTCGGTCTCCGTGGCCGTTACTCTGCCCCCATTTCGCTTGGTGTGGTTCCTACTGTGGGAAGGGTTGTAATTGCTTCTGTTGTTATTTTTTTGTTGGTTTGTGTTTTAGTTGTTTTGTTAGTTGTGTTTGTTGTGTTTTGTTTTCTCCTCTTTTGGAGGAGCGTGTTACTCCTTATAAAGCTGTCATCAATGCTTTTCCATTTTTCGCTATGGTCTGTTTCAAACTCCCCAAATCAATTGTTAACTTTATCTCAAGTTTGTGTGCCCAGTTCTCGTGGAGCAAAGAGGAGTCACAAGACAGAGGCATTCATTGGAAGCTTGAAAGCTGCTATCAATTCCTAAAATTGAAGGTTGTTTAGGTTTTCAAGATGTGAGATTGTTCAACGATGCAATGATTTGTAAGTAGCTTTGGAGAATTATTTTTCAACCTGACCTAGTGGTGAGTAGAATTCTTAAGAACATGTATTTTCCCTCTTGTTCTATATTTGAGGCTACAAGGTCACAAAGTAGTTCCTGGTTATGGAACTGTTGGCTGAAGGTGCTTCTTATGTTCTCTAAAGGGCTCAGAAACGAGATTAACAATGGGGCTAGCACAAAAATTGATGACATTAATTGGGTTCCTAATTTCCACTGAAACCTGGCTTGCTTGATCTAGCAAGGGGACATCTTATTTGGGTTCAGGACCTCTTTGATGCCTCTGGTTTTAATTGGAATGATTGGTTAGTCAAGCAAGTGTTTAATGAGCATGTCAGCTCTGCAATCCTAGAAATTTCTACTCTCAATCCTAGAAAAGAAGGCAAATTGTTCTGTGGTTTAGAAAGAAAGGTTTATTCTCTGTGTCTTATTCCTACAACTTTCTTATATATCAGCAGGTGCTTCACTTGGACATTCCACGGACCAGTTACAATAATAGAAAGATGAAAGCTGCCAGAATAAGAAGTTGGGATCTCAAGATCAAGGGACAACTCAAACACTTATATTGGAAGTGCTTCTCACGTACTCTGCCAGTAAAAACTAATCTTCTTAGGAAAGGCTTGAATATTGATGTAATATGCAAGGGTGTGGGGAGGTTCCTGAAACAATCGAGAACATTTTCTTTCATTGTCACAAAGCTCAAAGGTTATGGGACACATGGCCTATCAGACGGGATGGGATTTGCACTTTGGATTCTTCTTTCTGTTCATGGTGGTACCAGGTATGTTCCATTGATTGATTACAGTTTGCCGAAGATAGAATTCAACTCACAACCTATATGTTATTGTGGCTTTGGAAAGCCAGGAATTTATGGTTGTTTCAAGAGACTAACCTCCCTACCAGAACAGTAATGGCTGCTGCTCATAGAGATTGGTTGGCCTTTGCTGCTGCAAGATCTGGGAATTAATCTCTCGATTTGCTTATTTCATTTTCTGTTGTAATTATTTCTGTTAGGTTTGTTGGCTTCAACTCGGCACTAGGCAGTGGCATTGTTTCTCCTTTTTTGTTTTATTGTGGACTTTTTGTTGTGTTATCCCCTTGCCATGGTACGGGGTTCTAGGCCGCTTTTCAGCGTGTCCTCCCTATTTGTTTTTTCGGCTTTGTTTGTTTCGGGTTTGTATTAGAACATTGTTCGCTTTAAGGTGTTTTAATAGAATTCTCTATCGTTCTGAAAAAAAAAAGGCAGGTTAATAAAAAAATCATGTATTAACTAAGAAATGACTAATCACACATAGATGAGTTTTACAATTTTCATTGGAATGATAACTTCTTTCTAAAAAATATACCAATTATGAGTTATATAAATTATCATTTCATTTCCTCGCTAATCATGTTGTTTAAGTTTCTATGCTTAGGGATGTCAATAAAACCTGTAGGGTCGGGTTACCCGCATTTTTGGGTCGGGTAATTTCGAGATGATTGAGTTTCGGGTCGGGTTAGGGTAGAATTATGCTACCCGAACCCCGGGTCGGATCGGGTGTGAGTATAGTAAGCAAACCCATTACTCGACCCGATTACCCTACCCGTTTATCCGCAATCATTGAATCATATATATATATATATATATATATACATACACACACATATATATATTAATAACTTAGAATAAATATAAAAGTAGTCATATGTTATTTTTAAAAATTAGATTATCAATTATAATTTTGATTAACGGTTAAATTTATTTTATTTTTTATAATTTTATTATCATTTTCAGTTAAGTACAATAAAAGAATTAAATACTTAATTGTAAATATTATAATACTAAATAGACTATAAAAGATAAATAATCATATCTTATTATTTATTCCAAAAATAATTTTCTTATAGTATTTTTATTGTCAAACTTAATAAATTATTTCTTGCATTATAAATAATTGTGAAATTATTTTATTTTATTTTTTCATATAAACGAGATGGGTCGGACAAACACCAAATTTAAGACTCGGGTTACCCTTTTACCCGACGAAAACCCACTAACCCGCCGGGTAAAACCTAACCCGAACCCGAAGATGATTAGCCGGGTAACGTGTCGGGTTTGGGTAGGGTAAATTATATGCGGGTCGAGTTCGGGTTTGCCAAAACCCATACCCAACCCGACCCATTTACATCCCTATCTATGCAAGACTATTCACATTCAATATCTGATGCAACTTGTGTTCGCTAGTATGTAAGATTGATTAATGTTTTGTGCGGCAAAGTAGGTTTGATAATTCCTTTCGCATTGAAGCCCGAGGATTTTGGGGGCATTTGGCTGCTTTGGCATGATGGGGTGAGTGTTGAGGTCTTACACGTCACCAGACAATTGTTACACGTACGAGTAGGCAAAGATGGAGATGATTGCTTAATTTCATTTATTTACGCTAGTCCAAATCCAGTCATTCGAAAGCGCCTTTGGGCCAATTTGGAGAGATTGGCGGCAGGAGCTTCAGAGCCGTGCTCATCGGGGGCGACTTCAATTGTCTTCTCCGCCGCTCGGAAAAAAGTGGAGGGTCACCAAACCATTGCAACACAAGCCGGGACTTTGCGGATTGGATGTTTTCAAATGGCATACAAGAGGTGGTTACGGATGGACATCTTTACACTTGGTTTCGGGATGGCCTGAATGGTCGCATTATGGAGAAGCTGGATAGGTTTGTTGCCAATATTGTCTGGCTGAAAAAGTTTGAGGCGAGTTGAGTGAGGCTTCTTCCACGCATTCAATCCGACCACTCACCTTTGTTGGTGGGTTTCGGTCACCATTTGGCAGACACGCAGGGGGTTAAACCGTTTCGATTCCTTGCATCATGTCTCCTTCACCCGGGCTTCTCATCTATGGTAAAAAATGAATGGCAACCGGATTTAGGCTTCCCCGAAGCGGCTAGAAAATTTTCAGAGGCGGCCACTGAGTGGAACTACTCGGTTTTTGGTAATATCTTTCACCGTAAGAAGCATCTTCTGGCTCGTATCGGTGGCATACAACGATGTCGCCAATTTTATTTCAAGGAACGGCTTGTGCAGCTCGAAAAGCAATTGCGGGAGTAACTCGACGATGTCATCCTCTAAGAGGAACTGCTTCTTCTCCAAAAGTCTACGAGGGATTGGATGCACTTGGGGGATAGGAACACTACCTACTTCCATAGACAGCTCAAATTCCGAAGGAGACGTGGGAGGATTTCAGAATTGAAGGTTGGAGACGGAAATCTCGTGACGGATCCACAGTCTCTAAGGTAATTAGCAACAGAGTTTTTTAAGAAAATATATACAGGCGGACCTGAGCCCAGGAGGGATGATAATATACCTAATTTTTTCCCAGCCGTTGACATGGAACGGATGCAGGCATTAGAGGAGGAGGTATCAGACAGAGAAATTTTTTCGGCACTGCAGAGCATGGAAGCCTTAAAAGCACCAGGGATTGATGGTTTAAATGCTTTATTTTACAAGAAACAATGGGACACTGTGGGTCCCTCCGTGCGTGGCTTCATCCGCACTATGTGGCGGGAAGGTGTCGTCCCACCTGAAGTGAATCAGACCTTGCTTGTTCTTATCCCCAAAATTGACAATGCCTCCTCTCTTAAACATTATCGGCCAATCAGTTTGCTTAACGTCATTTACAAGCTCTTCACAAAGGTCCTTGTGAATCGCATGAAGGACACGCTCCCTGGCTTAATCCATCCGGCTCAAGCCAATTTTGTCCCGGGCCACCAGATTATCGATAACATTGTAGTTTCTCATGAATTAATTCATTCCATGCGACGCAAGCAGGGAGGGACGGGCTTCATGGTCATCAAGGTCGACCTCGAGAAGGCTTACGATTACCTTCGATGGGACTTTATTGAGGAGACACTGCATTTGGCAGGCTTCCCGACTATCCTGATTAAGGCTATCATGGTCTGTGTTCGTTCGGATTCTATGAGGCTATCGTGGAATGGGACGATAGGAGAGGAATTTCAGTCTACTAGAGGTATTCGGCAAGGAGACCATATGTCCCCTTATCTCTTCGTCCTTTGTATGGAGCGGCTGGCGCAAATTATAGTCAAGGCTGTCGAAGGGAGAACATAGAATCCGATCTCAGTGGGACGAGGGTCTGTATCCGTGCCTTTCCTGATGTTCGTAGACGACCTTCTCTTGTTCATGGAGGCTTCAGATGGTCAGGCGAGTATCTTGAAACACATACTGGACCTTTTTTGTAAGATGTCGGGTCTGAAAGTTAGTTCAGAAAAGACACAAGTATTCTTCTCCCGTAATGTGCGAGGTGATGAACAACGTCGGCTGGCAGATATGCTTCATTTTAAATGGACCGACAACCTAGGTAAATACCTTGGAGTGCCCGTTATCCACGGCTGGGTGACAAAGTCGACGTTCTCCCACATTTTGGACAAGGCGGAGGCGCGGCTCGCAGGGTGGCTTATGAAGTCGTTGTCGATGGCGGGGCGTGTTACTCTTTCCCAGTCGGTGCTCAGCGCATTACCTTACTACACTATGCAAGCCGCACTACTACCTAACGCCATTACCGACGGGCTCGATCGTATGTGTCGAGAATTCGTTTGGGGTGGTTCGCCTGAGAAGAGGAAGGTGCATTTAGTCGCGTGGAAGGATACCTGTAAGTCAAGGGACGAAGGCAGACTGGGCCTTAAGAATATGCGTAAGATGAATTATGCACTCCTGATGAAGTTGGGTTGGGGTCTCTTAACGCGTCGGGACTCCCTTTGGGTTCAGCTTTTAGTAGCTAAATACGGTTTATCCTCCGCGGCTAAGCTGGATACGCCTCGTCACCGACAGGTCTCTCCTTTATTCCAAGCATTGGGTAAAATTTGGCCGGACTTGGTGAAAGAAGTTCGTTGGAATATTGGTGACGGTGCGATTTTGGCTCGACCCGTGGGTGGGCACGATTGGCCCACTTATTAATCACGCAACCCAGCTACCACCGGAGCATATTTTACAGTTAACCGTCACCGAATTTGTGGACGAGAGGGGTGATTAGAGCTGGGACACATTTCATGGAGTCCTTCCGTCCGCTGTCATCTTGCGTATTGTTGGCATCGCTCCTCCGCGAGACACGGCCGGCGAAGACTGTATACTCTGGGGATCCGCATTCAAAAATAGCTACGACATTCGGCCTATGCTGTCGAACTAGAGTGGAGAAGGCACCCCGAAACTCAGGCGAACCAGCTCCTTGAACATTCAAAGATAGAACCTTCATGGGAAACTAGTAGTCGGGGAATGAAGAGCCCTCCTAATCATCCCGGTGGACACGTGTGCCCAACTCCTGCTCATTGCTGGGAAGGTCCAGCTCGTCCAAGTTGACCACCGGGCTTTGAGGTGTCTGATGGTCCTTTGGCCACGGCTCCTGAAGGTGGACTCCATACTCACCGTCTTCCATTACTTCATCACCAGTTTTTTCGAGATCGGCAGACGAGTGAGTGGTGAGTGAGGGAGATGGGTCATTTGGGTCGTCATCCACAATCATGGCCCGATGCTTGGAAGGGTCCAGCCAGCTCCGACAATAATTGGTCCAGAAGTGGTCTTTAATGGACCGTGTGTTAATTTTCCAGCCAGTGTAGCCCCGCTCGTCTTTTGGCCAATCGACCTTGTGCTTTGTGTCTGGGCCACTCCCTCATGCCTCGCTATGCCTAAGTGAGGCCCAATGTTCTTCACCAGCTTACTACTCTCCCGAAGCCCAGTTTGCACGACTTTCCCTTTACCTTTCGTTTTGTTCACAGCGGCCCTCCATTCTCGATCCCCAGAACTTCCCGCATTCCACGTGGGCACAGGTCCCTCTCCCCTAATTGGCTCCGATGCTTTGCTGTTGAATTCAAAGTTCAGGTTTTTCTCCCGATTTTTCTCAGTCTCTAAAACGTCGAACCGGGATCCTGGCCTAGCGCTCACGTGCGGATTAATAGTGATTTGCTTCGTCCCTGTCGCGCGCCTCGATTGCGGCTTACGAGCCAGCTGTGGGACTTGGATCCATGGTCCATATGGTGAATGGGCCCCGCTGGTCTCCGGCGTTACTTTGTCATTGGGCTTCCCGCCACCCTCCGTCACTCCCCTGGGCTGGTCGACGGTTTTGTTGGCCATGGTATCCCTATTATCGGTAGTAGTATGGGTAAAAAGGCAAGAGGCACTCGAGTGACCTAGACGACCACACGAAAAACAAATGTCCGGCATGTTTTCGTAGACCACTCGTTGCTGTCTACCATTAATGGTGAACTGAGCACAAAGAGGCTTCGTCACGTCCACAAGCACTGTTAGTCTCGCATACTTGCCTCGAGTCAGAGCCGCTGTTTGTTGGTCAATCTTAACGACCTTGCCCACGATCCTTCCTATGGTACGAAAAATTTTCCTATGATAAAGGTGGGCAGGCATGCCCAGCAACCGTATCCACGCAACTGTAGTCGTAACTTCATCCTTTGTAGCGTCAAATTCGAGGGACCAAGGCTGGACGTGCATGTAGCCTCTTCCAATCACGTAAGGACCACCCGTGATTACTTTCACCGCATCCTCCTGGAGACGGAAGTGGATCAGGTAAAAGCCGTTATCGAGATCCATCATATTGCAATCGACCATGAAAGGCCAGAGCTTGGACAATCGGTTGTATAGCGTGGCCATTGTTATCGATTCATCAAAGGGCTTGATCACCACCGCGTTCTGCCATTTCTTGTTGATCCTCTGGAAAAAACTTTGGGCAATTTTTATTTCTGGCTCCTGGCACGAGCGGTCGACAAAGACATCCTCCTCCTCCTCGTCCTCCGATTTCTCATCTTCAGATCTCAAATCCACGTGAGACCGTTGCTTGTTAACCATATCCCAGAAAGTCCATCGTGGCGGAGTAGTACGAGATTCGACCGGCGGGGTCTGGGGCCTAGGGTTTTAGGGTTGAGGGCTAAGGTTCTCCAAGAGGTCCCATTCAGTACATGTTTTGCGTGACTGCCCGATAGCCAAAAGTACGTGGAAACGATTGCTTCCGCCGGCTAATGTTGACGAATTTTTTCTTCAGCCGTTAAAGGAGTGGTTGTGGTCGAATCTCGGGCGGACGACGGCGGGACGACAGGAGAATTGGCCCAGCACCTTCGCATTTACTGTTTGGAGCGCGTGGAAATGTCGTAATGACCGTGTCTTCAACAACCGGTCCATGAGCTGTGAAGCGCGTGTGCTCGACATCCTCCATAAAACGGAGTCTTATGGCAAAGCAGCAGCAGCGTATGCAAGGGTCGGGGCGGCTATTTATACCACTCGATTGATTCGTATGGCACCCACCGGATCCGGGGTGGGTCAAGGTTAATACTGACGGGGCTGCTAATCGCATCTCGGGCTTGTGTAGTGCGGATGGGTTAGTTTGGGATGAGCGTGGCCAATGGTTACACGGATTTTTTATGAACATTGGGGCTTGCACCATCACAGGTGTCGAATTGTGGGGGTTATTTCAAGGAATTCAGATGGCTTGGGGACCGGGGATTCCGGAAGGTGATTGCGGAAGTTGACAGCCAATATGTGAGAAACATGATTCTAGGGCCACAAAATGCTTTTGGAACCCACGATTCTCTAGTTCGAGCCATTAGAAGTTTGTTGGACAGAGATTGGAGCATTAGGATCGAGCATGTGCACAGAGAGGCTAATTATGCAGCTGATTACATGGCGGATTTAGCGGCTTCGGTACCGTTAGGATTGCAAAGATTATCGACCCCACCTCAAGGGTTAGGAGCATGGATTAATCACGATATCCGTGGCGTATCTTATCCTAGACGAGTCCTAGCTTCGTAATTTAGACCTTCGGCCTCCTTTTCTTTGTACCAAAAAAAAAAAAAAAAAAAAGATTGATTAATGAACCAACTACTAGAAATATTTATTTATTTGAGAAAAAATAATTTAATATGTCCACAAACAAACAAAAAGAAGGCCTTTTTTCTGCATCATAATTCGAACACAAGACTTTTTCTTTTAAATGCTATTCTAATTTCTAATTATTCAATTAAGTTACCCTATCAATCCGAATTAGTAACAAACAAAAATATCAAAAGTAAGTTTAGCCAAATTAATGGCTTTATTGTAAGGGTAAAATTTTATTTTAGTACATTATTCTGGTCATTGCATGAAAAATAATTCATCATATTGAATCATAAAAAATATTCATTAAGCTGTCACACAGAAAATGATGAAATTCTAACGGAAATCTATTTCAAAAGAATTATTCCAACGACAGTTCCAACGGATATTTCAATACTATTATTTCCGTTTGAATTTTTTAATGGATTCCAACAGAAATTCCAACAAAAATATTCCGTTGGAACGGGTTTTCCATTGGAATTTTCGTTGGATTTTGACGATTTCAGTGGTGGATTTTCTAACGGGGGTGGAAATAAAAATTTCAACGGAATTTACATATTCTAACGGTAAAAGGTGGTTGGAATATAGCCGTTGGAATCATCAAATTCCATCTAAAATTCCAACGGAAAACACATTCCAACGGAATAATTTCGTTGAAATTTTCGTTGGAAGCATTTCAACGAAAGCTATAACATTGGAATATCCGTTGGAATTTCTGTTGGAATATATTACCATAGGAATTTTCGTTGGAATATGACAATTATTTTGTAGTGTCAGTTTAATCAAAACTCGTATAATGACTAACATAGTGTACTAATGGCGACAAGTCCGGATGAATTTCTTACGTGGCGAAATTACTTTTCGTACACTATGTCAGTCATTATATAAATTTTAATTAAAGTGGCAACGTAGAAGATTATTATATTGAAAAGGAAAATTCTAAAAGAACAACCTAGTTTACATCCCCCCTTACAACCAAATAGTAAGTCAAAAATTTTGACAAAAGAAGATTGCAAATTGACTATTATACCCTTATTTGTTTTTAAGTGTTAATAAGGATATAAAATGAATTACAATCTTACAGATATAAAACGGGATATGGAAATCTTGAAAAAACAGATGGAAGAGTTATTTAAATCTGTTCAACAACAGTCTAAAGATTCTAAACAAGATTTAGAACCTATAGCAGCTAAAATAATCAATGATATTAAGCAAGAAATTGCGGAATGTCCTTGTAAAAAAGAAAATAAAAAACAGAAAGAAATTTCTAGCCAAGAAAATAAAATACCTTTTCTAAAATATTCATATCCTAATGATTTAGTAGGAAATGAAGAATTAGGAAGTTCAGGAAACCCTAACGCTTTTAAATGGCCAAAAGATGCTTTGAAAAAATGAATCTTCAAGAAAAACTTGAGAAAAATCTTTGGAATCTAATTAATTTAGATTTGGATGATAAACAAGCTATTCAGCTTGAACATACAATTCGTTTTTTAGAAATGAATGAAGAACAATGTAATTCAGATTTGGAATCAAACCCTGAAATGAAAAAGTTGTTAAAACTTGAAGAACATGAACAATTTTATCAAATTGACGAAACTGAAGCTGACACTCAGTCAGAATCAGAAATAAATTTCAAAGATGAAGAAGAACTTCTAAAAGAAAATTTTAGAATGGAAAAACCAGAATCATCTGGAACAAAAGATGATCAAGAAATGAATACTGAAGAATTCGAAAGAAAACCATCAGTAACTCCTAGACCACCTAGATCTTCTAACAACAATGCCGGTATCCCTGGTATTGCCGGAGAAGTTCAGACAGCTTCAATCTTAGACTTAGACTGTAAAAAACCTGAAACAATTAAAAAATTAATTGATAAATGGGGACTAGAAATGAGTCTTGTGATTAATCTCAATCCAAGTACTTTCAATACAGCACAACTTGTGTTAGCACTTGCTGAGCATAGAATGCTTGGAAATGCACAAAATTTTATAAAAAGAGTTCAATGGGATACTCAAAATGTAAACCCTGCAGTTATGCTTGAAAGCATTCTGAACAGTCTTTATACTTTGTTTTTGGGCATTGATCGAGTATCAAATGCAGAAAATGAAAAACTTATAGAGCAATCTAAAGCTAAGGTAAGATTAAATAATCTGACTCTTTGCGATATTTGTTACATTGAGGAATTCAATTGTGATTTCGAAAAGAATCTTTTCAAAATAGATTTTGGAGAACATCCTGAATACATTAAAATGTATTTAGCAAAAATTCCTATTGTAGGAAATGATGCTTCAAAAAAATATGAAGCAGCTGAAAATCTTATGAAATATAGTTTGGTTATGCCAAAAGACTCGTTAGAGAAGAAATTGAAAAAATTTGTAATGCTACTACAAAGCAAAAACAAATGAAAAAATTTAACAGAAACTGTTGTTCTAAAATTTCTGAGAAACCTACAGAATATGGTTGCAAACCATATAAAAGAAAATCTAAGAAAAAATACTCTAGAAAGTATAAGTACCAGAAAAGAAAGAAGAGAAAAACTTTTAAACCTGGTAAATATTTCAGAAAGAAACAAAAATTTCAACCCAAGAAAAACTTTTGTCCAAAAGGGAAAAAGAATTGCAGATGCTGGACTGTAACATAGAAGGTCACTATGCAAATGAGTGTCCTAATAGACAAAAATCTAAGAAAGTAAAATTTCTCCAGATTGCAGAATCATTTGGTCTTGAACCAATTGAAGAAGAATACTCAGATATAGAAGAAGTTTATATACTGAAAAAATTGGAAGATGAATCCTCTTCAGGAACATCGAGCACAGAAAACAGTGATACAGAGTGAGGATAACCTCATCAGTATTACAAACCCGAATTCAATCTACGTTAAAGGTAAATTGAAATTCGCAGGATATAAACAAATGGAAATACATTGTTTTGTTGATACGGGTGCAAGCCTTTGTTTATCTTCAAAATATATTATTCCTGAAGAACATTGGGAAAATGCTTCAAGAACATTGTAAGTAAATATTGCAGATGGAAGCTCAATCTCAATAAATAAAGTTTGCAAAAATTTAAATATAATGATAGCAGGAGAAATATTTCATATTCCAACTATTTATCAACAAGAATCTGGAATGGATTTTATTCTAGGAAATAATTTCTGTCAATTATATGAACCTTTTATTCAATACACTGACAGAATAATCTTTACCAAAGATAATCAACCGGTCCATATAGGAAAATTGAGAACTGCATATAGGGTTGGAAATCCAGGATATTTAGATTCCATGAAAAAGAAATCTAAATCCAAAAAACCGGAACCAGTTCAGATAACTACTGATAAAATCTCACTTCTTAAGGAGAGGGGAAAGAGGTTATTAGAGTTTAGAAAAGAAATAAACATATTTGTTCTTAATCAACAAAAATTTTCTATAATAGAAAAATTATGGAAAAAAGTTTGCGCAGAAAATCCACTTGATCCTAATAAGACCAAGTATTGGATGAAAGCTTCTATCAAACTGATAGATCCTAAAACTGAAATTGTGGTGAAAGCAATGAGCTATACACCCAAAGATAGAGAAGAACTTAATCAACAAGTTCAAGAAATGCTTGACATGAAAGTCATCATTCCTAGTAAGTCTCCTCATAGATCACCAGCATTTTTCGTAGATAAAAAAGGGACTTCAAAACGAAGAATTGTTATTGATTATCGAGAGATTAATAAGAAAACAATTGGTGATGGTCATAATTTACCAAATAAAGATGAACTATTATCTCTATTAAAAGGAAAAACAATATTTACATCTTTCGATTGTAAATCTAGTTTTTGGCAAGTCCTTTTAGATAAGGAATCCCAACTACTAACGACTTTTACATGCCCATTAGGACATTACCAGTTTGTGGTAGTACCTTTTGGTTTAAAACAAGCACCATCAATCTTTCAAAGGCATATGAATAATGCATTCAGAAAGTTTGAAAAATTCTGTTGTGTATACGTTGATGATATTCTAATTTTCAGTGATACAGAACAAGAACATTATATGCATGTTGCAGTAGTTTTGAAAGAATGTGATAGATTAGGATTAATTCTTTCTGAAAAGAAAACTCAATTGTTTAAAACTAAAATAGAATTTTTAGGATTAACAATTGAAGAAGGTTTTCATAAACCTCAAAATCATATTTTGGAACATATTCATAAGTTCCCAAACAAACTTGAAGATAAGAAACATTTAATGCGCTTTTTAGGTGTATTAACTTATGCTTCAGATTATATTCCTAAATTAGCTAATATAAGGGCTCCCCTACAAGCTAAATTAAAGGAAGATAAAAAATGGTATTGGTCAGAAACTGATACTAATTACATGAAGAAAATAAAGAAAAATTTAACCAATTTTCCTTTATTATATCTTCCAAAAATAGATGATCAGTTGATCATTGAAACAGATGCATCAAATGCATATTGGGGTGGTGTTTTAAAAGCACTATCTAATGAAAAAGAATATATATGTCGATATGCCTCAGGAAGTTTTAATTCGGCTGAGAAGAATTATCACTCAAATGAAAAGGAATATCTTGCGGTAATAAAAACCATACAGAAATTTACAATTTATCTTACTCCTTATAAATTTACTGTTAGGACAGATAACAAAAACTTCACTTATTTCTTAAAAACCAAGATGAAAGGCGATAGTAAACAAGGTAGACTTGTAAGATGGCAAATGTGGCTTAATCAATATGAATTTGATGTGCAGTATATTGCAGGAAACAAGAATGTCATTGCAGACTTTTTATCTCGAGAATTTAACGACCTTTGATAAAATGTTCACAGGATTAAGGCTCAATGGAGCACATAACCAGTCACAGGCGGTGACAATAGGGAGTTGCTTCCCAGGCATGATTTATGCTCGATAAAGCATCATCTATAATGGATGAATTACAACAACTTCAGTTGCAAGAAGGACTTCTGGTCCAAGAACTTGAATCGGTTCGCGCCAAAATCAAGTATGTAAGCTTGTTTAAAGCTGAACAAAAAAGAGATTCTACTGTCTCTATTCCAGCAATGGAACAAACGAGTAATGTAACAAGCCTAGCTTGTGAACAAAAAGAGGAAATTTCATCTCCTCCAGATCTTATAGATCTTGAAGGTGAAACTAGTCCAGAGCAAACGGCTACTGGTAAAGACTTATCAAATCCGTTAATAGCTAGCAACTTGCTAAAAGCGGCAATAAGTATCAAATTACCAACAACGTCGGATAATTCTGAGGGTTTAAACCTCAGACCGAACGGTGGAACCTCTGTTCCTAGACAGATAAAATCACTGGACAGTGATAAGGGAATTCAAATCCCAAATAAAAAAGACGCAACATATTATGTCGTGTTCAATGGTCCAAATGCAGGTATTTATCAAGACTGGGAGATTACCAAAAAGGCTACAAGTGGTATTTCTGGTGTTTCACACAAGAAATACAAAAGTTTCTTTGAGGCTCGTATTGCAGCAGATCAGTACTCGAGAATAAATGCAATAGCTCCCCTTGAGCTAATTTGCACAGCAGATGGACTTCAGCCCAACACATTTACTGCGGCCTTAAAAAAGCCCAGAAAACAAGAAAGGCTCCAGACTCTTGGAAAAATTCCCAAGAAACAAGAAGCCCAACAAGAAGAACAGGTCACTCCGATCCAACTTCCAAAAGAAGGTCTTGAATATTGGATCAACTTGGCCCGAAACAGCGGTGAAGCGGAAATCCTTACGGACAAATACTTCACGACAAATGGAAGGGATTTGAGATTTTTCAATTTCATAAAAAATGCAAACCCAGAAATAGTAATCGAGGCGTTTGAATACGGGATGGTAAAAACCATATATCCCAGCCAGACTTTGAAGGAACTACAGAAATTACCTCAAAATGTTCTTAAGTCAATCAAACAATACAGGAAAAAATGTGTTCACGGGGAAAAAGACTTATTCCTAAAAATCACTAGTTCAGTACCCATCTGGATTAATAATAAAATTATCCCGGCCAAACATCTTATAATGATAGGGATTAGTTCTGGTGAAAAATTCATTAAGCCAGAAAATAAACAGTTCAAAGAGGTCAATCTGGATCAAATTGGACTAAGTCGTTATGAACTTCTCGTCGAAAAAGTCATGGAATTCAACACAGATGATAAAGTGTTCGTCAATTATCAAGATGGAAATTATTTGATGTATTCAAAGGCACTAAAACCAATGACAAGTGATGATGAGAAGAAGATAATTGTATTCCAGAAAAACCTTTTACAAGGTTATCATCATCCAAAAATCTGTGACAAGATCAAGAAGATAAGAGAAGCACGAGGAAGTATTTACAGCTGTCCAAGTTGTCTCTCAACATCTAGAGTGGAACCTACCATTCTGAAAAATAATGAAGATTCCCCAACAATGTCTACTTCAGCCAGCTCAAAAGAAGAAGATAATGGAGTAGGACCGGAAAAGTAATAAGAGCAGAACGTGCTAAATGCGATTCCACGTCAGGAATGACGTAAAACATTTTGTATCGATCCTCATTCCTTAGTCTATAAAAGGATGAGTTACATTTTCAATAAGG
>CACSLK010027773.1:10215394-10238341 GCA_902706635.1 Striga hermonthica
TAAAAGGGGGCCAAGGTACCTCATATTCTCATTCTCTATGGATTACATTACGACACTCTCTCTCTCTCTTGATGTGAGGACTGACTTAGGCATCAGAGGCCCGACGCCGGGGCCACCCCCGGTGTTGGGTTCTGCAGGTACGGAGGCAGTTCGAGCTGAAGGAGCCTGGGTGAAACTTATTCACTTCAGTATGTATGCTTATTAGATAAGAATGTTGCATTCCATCAACATTAGCGTGAGACGCAAATACATATATGTGGGTGCTTGTTAGAGAACAAGTTCACTGAACATGACCGTATGAAAATTCTTAATGAAAGTTTATCATATCGAATAAGAATTTTCATGTTACAATAGTACATGATTAATCCTTAGACTTGAGGCACGATGGTAACTTTGTCATATTATATTTTACTTTGATTTATCCTTTTGATTGCTAGCACAATCGTATAAAGGGATATTTTGGGTATTATATTAATACGTATGAAAGTTTGTCAGTGGTCAACAAAGGATTCGACACTTATGAAAATAAGTGAATTTCCTATGTGTTTCATAGTTAGTAATTCAAAGTCCTTGGCCAAGGCAGGATGAATAGAGATTCATAAACGAATTACTAAACTTGAAATGGAATCATAGTTATTAAATCAATTTGGGTTTCGACAAAATCATACCCAAAGATTTAATCGGGAAATTGAATGTCGAAAGGATTTTACATGTATGGACTTGGAATCGAAATAGGTTTACTCGCTATTCACTTAATACTAGATTCATGCTACTTGCTAGATGTTCCCATGATATGTGGGTTCTTGAATTAAAGAATTAATTCAAGAATAAGAGTTAATATGAATAACTCAAATTACAAAGAGTTGTAAACCCACTACTAGTATTAATTGTGAACCTAAAAGGTCACACAAATTTTTGAATGAAGGTAAAATTCAAATAGTATTTCTAAAGAGTTAGAATTAATTGACAAATCTAATTTGATTAGATATCAATTAAAGGAATATATTAAATTAATCAATTAGATTGATTAATTGAATTTTGGATATTAATTTAGTAATTAATAGAATTACTAATTAATAGTTGGAATTTAAAATTGGATTTTAAATTTCAAATCCAAATAATAATAAGATTATTAAATAAGGAAATGGAAGAATAGATTAAAATAATAGTCTTAAAAAATGTTATCAAGAATTATTATTTTATTATTTATCTTTAATATGATTGAAGATTAAATATTAATAAGAATAAATTAATTATGGTGGTTTGGAGTTGTTAACCAATCCACATAATTAATCTTATTTTTATTAATACAATAATGATGATTGATGGTGATTATAAATCAATCACATTATTAATTAAAAGTCAATATTTGGTATGATTATTTAAATAAAATCTGATTTTATTTAAAATAAAATATATCAAATATTGATTATTTTATGCTAAAATGTTTAGTATAAATAGGTGCAAAATGTTTGCACATTAATTGCTAAGGTTTTGAGCTAAATTCTTCCAAGAGAAAATTCATTCAAAGAGTTGAGTGATAATACAAGAAAGTGTTTTTGAAAATTTTCCTTATAAATATATATTCCATATTTATTGAATAAAACCGAGTAGTTTCTACTAGCGAAGGAACTATTGTCGGAACCGGACTTCAAAAGGTGGATACGATTAGAGGGAAGACATTTGGATTCCTAAAGTGAGTAACCACAAGAAGTGATCGTTACCAAATCGGGAATTGATTTCCTCATACATCGTCGGTTTTGAAGGAGTTCAAGAACAAAGGTAATTTTTATAAATTACATAGTAAATCAAAATTAGTAAAAGTTACTAGATTTTAAATGATGCTTATTCGTTATCTCGTTATACTTATGTACGGAATAAGTATTTATAAGAAATACTTATAAAATTTTAAATTCCGCTGTAAACTCTGTTCCGTACAGTATATCGAACCCAACAGGAAAGTGAAGATGGTCATATTTTAGTTTGGGGGAGTTGAGTCAGCGTATAACTTTATTCAATGAAGGCCAAGTTTGAACGCATTCTAAGTCATAGTATCGCCTACCACATGAAAATCAAGTATCCAGCTGTGAGCTAATAGGGGAGGTTGAAGAAGATCAAATCATGTCGAGGTCTTGCTACCAGGTGATGGAGAAGTCTAGGAGACAAGGTTCTAAGAAATGAGCTAGAAGAGCTAGTAGTTCGACAAAAGATGAGTCCATCTCGAAAAATGACAAGGGAAAGGAGAAAGACGAGATGTAACCTGAAGAGGAAATAGTCGAAGTTCAGATAATCGAGGGGAGTAAGGACATGATGTTAAGTATTGGAGAAAATATGGTGGAGCCATTGAGGTTGGAGCTTATTAACTTTATTATAGAGTTTGTGGATGTGTTTGCGTACACCTCGGAGGAGTTGACGGGGATCGACGCCAACACTATAAAAAATAGACTGAACATTAACCTCATGATTATGAGGTTGTTCACATGAACAACATGTGCTTGTGTAACTGCCCTTGAGATGCTCCAGATTCTGTGTAGTTTGTATATTGCAGGTTCTTAGCCAACTTTTTTCGATTTATCTGCCAAAGAGTGAGATTTTAAGTTTCGAGGATTGACAATAAATTGATAAACCTTCATCAGTCTCTGGAACTGTGGTGATCGAAAAAAAGGGAAGTGTACATAAAAATTATCCTCTTGAATTTTTTTTCAATATTATTCACTAATTAATATGTTTATTAATTAGGCATGATTAATGGATATATCTATTAGCTACACTTGCCTTATGAGAAGAGTCAAGCTGCGGAATCAACTCTTCTATAATTGATAGCAGCAAATCAACCAATAAACTTACCTTGTGGGACAAGCCTTGGCAGCAAAGTCACTTTGAACTTACCATATGTGTATACGACATAAAAGCGTGGTGCCAAAAAGTGAAGGTTACCGATTGATGATTTTTTATTATTAGTTTGAAAAGGAGAGCTCAACGAATCATGCTTAGAAGTTAGAATTAATTTATGTGAGTTGGATTTTATTTTATTGAGTGGTGAATCGAGAGGGTTTTCTCGATCACATAGAGAGATTATTTTGTTCTATTGAACTAAGTGTTCGGGAGGATCACTTAGATTAGTTTGAGGGATTCAAGCTAGAATATATAAAAGGGATTTGTGGTAGGAATAGTAATAGTATAGATGATTATATCAAAAATAGTGGAGAGGGAGTCTATATTGTAAAACCTTTGATTAATGGTTGTGACACTATACTAATGAAAGAGTTCTAGAGGGAGAGCGAGATGCTCTCTTGAAGGTTCATGTTTTGTAGAACATTGCTTCCGCAACTGTGAACGTACATCTATGTTTAGTGTTTTGTTCATTTAGCGCAATTCTGGTATACTGGTTATTTTCCCTAAATTTCAAATCCCGTCTTGGCCCAAATCAGAAAAGCAAAGAACCTTAAATCCCGTCTTCATCGGCACATTATTTCCAGTGCCTTTCCCAACGGGACTTGCCGAGCGATTGGTGACGGCGCTTCTAGGCTGCACGGTCCTTTTTTGGGAGTTTCGCCTTATGCAGGGATCATTCTTCACCGGGGAGGAGGGTGTGCTAGTCTCGCGTCTCAGTTCTGCCATTCTTCTGGTGCTTGGACGAGGTGGAGGGTGGTCATCTCCCCGGATTCTTTGTTGCGGCGGTCCTCCGACGACATCTTGGTGCGGGTTGTGGCCTCAATTTTCCCGTTGGATGGATTGGGGTGGAGATCTCGCCCCTAACCATAGAGTCACCTTCGACTTTGGTGTTGAGTGGAGGAGGCGACTGGCGTTGGCAATTGAGGTCTAAGTTTCTCTTGTCGGGGCCTAGGTCTGTGTTGTCGGCGGGTTGGTTCTGGGGGTGTTGGTCTCCGAGAGTGGTGGTGTTGTCCGGCTGGATAAGAATTGGGCCTATTGGTGTAGGCACAGTTAGGCGTTCTCTTACAATTTCTAGGTCGGGCTCCGTGGCCGTTACTCTGCCCCATTTCGCTTGGTGTGGTTCCTACCGTGGGAAGGGTTGTAATTGCTTCCGTTTTTGTTTTTTTGTTCGTTTGTGTTTTAGTTGTTTTGTTAGTTGTGTTTGTTGTGTTTTGTTTTCTTCTCTTTTGGAGGAGCGTGTTACTCCTTATAAATCTGTCATCAATGCTCTTCCATTTTTTTTCTATGGTCTGTTTCACACTCCCCAAGTCAATTGTTAACTCTATCTCAAGTTTGTGTGCCAGTTCTCGTGGAGCAAAGGGGAGTCACAAGACAGAGGCATTCATTGGAAGCTTGAAAGCTGCTATCAATTCCTAAAATTGAAGGTTGTTTAGGTTTTCAAGATGTGAGATTGTTCAACGATGCAATGATTTGTAAGTAGCTTTGGAGAATTATTTCTCAACCTGACCTAGTGGTGAGTAGAATTCTTAAGAACATGTATTTTCCCTCTTGTTCTATATTTGAGGCTACAAGGTCACAAAGCAGTTCCTGGTTATGGAATTGTTGGTTGAAGGTGCTTCTTATGTTCTCTAAAAGGCTCAGAAACGAGATTAGAAATGGGGCCAGCACAAAAATTGAGACATTAATTGGGTTCCTAATTTCCCAACTGAAACCTGGCTTGCTTGATCTAGCAAGGGGACATCTTATTTGGGTTCAGGACCTCTTTGATGCCTATGGTTTTAATTGGAATGATTGGTTAGTCAAGCAAGTGTTTAATGAGCCTGTCAGCTCTACAATCCTAAAAAATTCTACTCTCAATCCTAGAAAAGAAGGCAAATTGTTTTGGGGTTTAGAAAGAAAGGTTTATTCTCTGTGTCTTATTCTTACAACTTTCTTATTGTTGGGACATATGAGGATCTCGATATGCACAAATCACGGACAAACATTCAACATAAACCTATGCGCAGCGGATCTAAAGGTTTGATGAAGAAAACTTACTGCTTAAAATTTATGTAGATCTGGCTGGCCCGAACAGATGACCGCAAATCAAATCTTCTCGGAATCGAACAAACTTGACCAGTCGAAGTCAACGGCGTTGACCGATCGGAAATCGGACGATCCACGTGCGCGAGTAAGCTCCGGCAGCTGCTCCCTTCCGGCGGCGCGTGGCGGCGCGTGCGGCGGAGGCTGGCGGCGATCTCGACGGCGATCTCTTCGTCTCGTCGTCCTGGTCGTCGTGGTATGGTCACTTGCTGGTTTTGGTCTCCGGTTTGGATGTATAATAGATCTGATTGGAATCCCGTATATACCTTAAGATCTTCTACTGTATTCTCAAACAGCTATCTAGATCTTGTATCGTGGAGCAACAAGAAATAGAACTACTCCTTGGAAGAGAGAGAGAGAGGGGGCAGACGACTTCCCAAGTTATGGGATTATATTCTCTTCCATGAGCCTAATGCTGTATATATAGAGCTACAATAGGGACCCTAAGGAGAATAGGATAAGGGCTTCTAATATATTAATACTGTGGAGCAACCCCACAATTAATATATTAATAATATTAAAGTACACCACAATAATATTATTGCACTCCCCTCACCTATCCCAAATTACATTTGAGACTCCTTATTATAATTATCCGATTTACCTCCCCATGTTTAAGATATAATGTCCATTAATTAATTCGATCACTAATAATCAAGAATTAATTAATATATTATATTACCGAAGCTAGCGCTCGCTCATAGCATTCATATTATGCCGGAATAAATCCACCTGCAGGGTTTAGCATAATATTCCTTCATGAACTCACTTCGGGGACATCATCATACTAACGTACATGGTGACCGTAAATATCCTAATAGCACATCGAACACATAATGTCATTACCCAATTCATTAAGTATGTCGACCCAGCTTGGATCTCACTCAAAGAATCAAAGCAACAACAATTATGTGCACATGACTATTTAATATCTTACGGGTTAAGAGCACGCAATAATTAACTGAGGCCTAGTTCGTTTACGACGATCAGTATAAAACAAACATCCCTCTCTGGGATCCTGTTCAATACATAAATGTACTAGTGCAACTAATCAGTCAAGACAAACCGTACGGTTGACACTACAACCGTTCCGATGGGTTGTTCAATTCCATCTAGGTTGTGAACTAATGATTCTTGTTTCGCAAGTAACTGATATTGTGATCTTCGGTACGCCCGATGGCGACCCACTTATCTACATGCAAAACAACAGAACGTGGAACTTATTTAACCAAACATAATTCTCATTCATCAAGAAATAACAAGTGTAATATCCACTAAAGCAAAGCTTAAGTATATAACACCAACACTTATATCTCAGCAGGTGCTTCACTTGGACATTCCATGGACCAGTTACAATAATAGGAAGATAAAAGCTGCCAGGACAAGAAGTTGGGATCTCAAGATCAAGGGACAACTCAAACACTTCAATTGGAAGTGCTTCTCATGTACTCTGCCAGAAAAAACTAATCTTCTTAGGAAAGGCTTGAATATTGATGTAATATGCAAGGGGTGTGGGGAAGGTTCCTGAAACAATCGAGAACATTTTCTTTCACTGTCACAAAGCTCAAAGGTTATGGGACACATGGCCTATCAGATGGGATGGGATTTGCACTTTGGATTCTTCTTTCTGTTCATGGTGGTACCATGTATGTTCCATTGATCGATTAGAGTTTGACGAAGATAGAATTCAACTCACAACGTATATGTTATTGTGGCTTTGGAAAGCCAAGAATTTATGGTTGTTTTAAGAGACTAACCTCCCTACCAGAACAGTAATGGCTGCTGCTCAGAGAGATTGGTTGGCCTTTGCTGCTGCAAGATCTGGGAATTAATCTCTTGATTTTCTTATTTCATTTTCTGTTGTAATTATTTCTGTTAGGTTTGTTGGCTTCAGCTAGGCACTAGGCAGTGGCATTGTTTCTCCTTTTTTGTTTTATTGTGGACTTTTTGTTGTGTTATCTCCTTGCCATGGTACGGGGTTCTAGGCCATTTAAAGCGTGTCCTCCCAATTTGTTTTTTCGGCTTTGTTTGTTTCGGGTTTGTATTCGAACATTAATTGTTCGCTTTGAGGTGTTTTAATAAAATCCTCTATCGTTCTGAAAAAAAAAAGGCATATTAATAAGAAAATCATGCATCTATACTTATATTAAAAGCTATACTATTTACTAAATGTAGTATGTAGAATAGTCAACTCTAATTAATGATTTGCTATTTTTATCAATCATTTAATTAATGCATCTAATATTTTTGGTATGCAAATCAAATTAGCATTTAATTAGTTCCTAAAATATTGGGTATGCAATATTAATCTAGGAATATCCATGTAGTTCCTAAAATGTCGGTATGCAATACGTAAAAGAAGATTTTTTAAATATAAAATATTGCAAGTAAAACTATTCCAGTTATTTTTTATTTTGTTTTACATATAAAATCTAATCAATATTTAATGCATCCTACAAAATTGGATTTAATGTAATTCTCCATACAATTGGCTGTAACTTTTTCAGTTGTACTTTATTTATTTATTTATTTTACACTTTTAAATTAATGAAGCTCTCCGAAAATACCAAATCAAAAGATTTATGATTTTTTTTACAAGTTTAAATCTATATAACCAGCTTAAAAAAACTCATCGCATAGATATGGACGAGTTTAAGAAAATTTCATAACCCAGCTTATAAAATTCCATCTCCACCAGTCAAAAAAATCACATCCGTAAGGTAAATAAATAAAAGTCTTATTACTACAATAAATCCATTATCTATATAGATTCTTTAAAAATCTAAATTTCACCGGTCTAATTACTAATATTTTAGATACTTTTAAATATTATTTGTATAAATTTTTACACATCTGCTCTCTCTCTATATATATACATATATGGAGGTTAAATGAACAATTTTTAGACATATTTTCTTTACGGGTAGTTTAGAAAAAAATAGGTAGCTTCAAACATTATTTGTGAATAATATAGAATATTTTAGATGCTTTTATAGATGTTATAAAATATTTTAAGTATTTTTAATATTTATATATCGCACTTAAAAAGAATAATTTGCCAAAATAAAAAAACATTAAATACACATTGTAAATGTTAATAGAAATATTTTTCAGTATTCGTCTTTAATTTTGTCAAAACAAATCTCATAAAATCGGTGAAGTCAAAATTTTTACGTAAAGTCTATCTATACTAAATAAAAAGGTAGATTCAAAATTCTTTATCTAATTTCTTCTTTTCTTTATCTAATTCCTTCATATTATCTAATTGTATAGCAATATGTTATGATTTTGTTCAATCCTCTAATTGTATTTGTATTATATCCCATCAAATCGGTTTAACAAAAGAAATCTCATAACATCTGATAAGTAAAAAAAAAAGTACGTAAAATCTTTACTAAATAAAAAGACATTATTTATTATCTAATTTATTATCTAATTGTATGGAAATCTGTTCTGATTTTATAGTACGTACTACAAATTGTGCACTCGTGTTCAGGAGCTACTTAACGGGCAAGCTCTGTGGAAATAACTCATTTAGTGCTTCTGTCCCGTGCATATGGTATGTATTTGTATTACACATACTAGAAAATTGTGCACCCCGTGCATCGCACGGACTCTGTACTAATAAATGATCTTAAAATTGTGTACCATGTGCATCACCCATGTTCACATTTTGGCCTATTACAGGTCACGTACTATATATATCCCGTACATACTTCTTTCTTTATTTATATAATTATAAGACTTGATAAATGACTTTAATTTTGTGCACCCCGTAAATTGCACGGGATCTGTACTAAATGACTAATCACACATAGATGAGTTTTACAATTTTCATTTCCTCGCTAATCATGCTGTTTAAGTTTCTATGCAAGACTATTCACATTCAATATCTGATGCAACTTGTGTTCGCTAGTATGTAAGATTGATTAATGAACCAACTACTAGAAATATTTATTTATTTGATAAAAAAATAATTTAATATGTCCACAAACAAACAAAAACAAGGCCTTTTTTCTGCATCATAATTCGAACACAAGACTTTTTCTTTTAAATGCTATTCTAATTATTCAATTAAGTTACCATATCAATCCGAATTAGTAACAAACAAAAATATCAAAAGTAAGTTTAGCCAAATTAATGGCTTTATTGTAAGGGTAAACTTTTATTTTAGTACACTATTCTGGTCATTGCATGAAAAATAATTCATCATATTGAATCAAAAAAAAAAAAAAATGATTCATTAAGCTGTCACATTACAAGAAAATGATAAAATTCTAACGGAAATATATTCCAAAAGAATTATTCCAACGACAATTCCAACGGATTTTTCAATACTAATATTTTCGTTTGAATTATTCAATGGATTTCAACGGAAATTCCAACAAAAATATTCCGTTGGAACGGGTTTTCCATTGGAATTTTCGTTCGATTTATGACGATTCCAGCAGTGGATTTTCCAACGGGAGTGAAAATAAAAATTTCAACAGAATTTGCATATTCCAACGGTAAAAAGTGGTTGGAAATATAGCCGTTGGAATCATCAAATTCCATCTAAAATTCCAATAGAAAACACATTCCAATGGAATAATTCCTTTGAAATTTTCGTTGGAAGTATTTCAACAGAAGCTATAATATTGGAATATCCATTGGAATTTCTATTGGAATATATTACCATAGGAATTTTCGTTGGAATATGACAATTATTTTGTAGTGTCAGTTTAATCAAAACTCGTATAATGACTAACATAGTGTACTAATGGCGACAAGTCCGGATGAATTTCTTACGTGGCGAGATCACTTTTCGTACACTATGTCAGTCATTATATAAATTTTAATTAAAGTGACAACGTAGAATATTATTATATTGAAAATGCAAGATATATGTTACATGTTCAAATTCTGAAAGCTAAAACTATCTCAAAATTCTTTACTTTCAAACATGCGCGCTCTATAATG
This sequence comes from Striga hermonthica, assembly GCA_902706635.1. Lineage (NCBI taxonomy): Eukaryota > Viridiplantae > Streptophyta > Magnoliopsida > Lamiales > Orobanchaceae > Striga > Striga hermonthica. The sequence continues at coordinate 10,225,331 of CACSLK010027773.1, forward strand.
ATAAAATATTTATATATATTTCCCAAATAAAAAATTGTTGTCTACCAAGACTTTTCCATTTGCCTACCATACCATCATTTTTATTTGTTTCTTTTTGATATGTAGTCAAACTATTTCAACTTTACTTTTTATTATATATAGTAAATTTTTGGACTTTATTACAATCACTAAAAAGTGCTTTTTTTGCAAGACAACAATGTGTCGTGCGCATTGGTAAAATATAAGTATATTTATATAGTTATTCATGGTCTGAGGTTTCCTTTTTGTCTCATAGTTTGCTGACATGTACCCACAATCTACCCTTAGATATATATTCTCCTTTGTTTGTGTCAAAAATCGTATCTTAGCTTGAAAAGATATTAATCCAATTTGACCAACATAATCCCTCGTTTTCTTCTGTGCCTTTGACGTAATATTGATTCAAGTTGTAAGCAAATGAAGTTAATTCGGATTTCCTAAAAGGATTTTTTGAGACACTACTCCTTTTTTTTTTTTCCAAACGATAAATAGCTCTTGTATTAAAACCAACGAAAAACGTACAATATAGTCTTACAATAAAAGCCGAAAAATGGGAGAACCACTCGCAGGTGGTCTAGAACCTAATAACCAACAACAGACTAACTCAACAACACATAACGAGTAAAGCGGATAGAACACACCATGCCTTTACCCCTTTTACAACACATTACATGCAACTAACACAAAAACTATGGATATCAACTTCCTCAGGCCACTGATGAAAGATCCTAGTCTGTGTGGTTGACACTACTCAATTGCAAGTTCTTTGTTATTTTATGTAGCATGGCATTTCAGAGACTGTCCCGAATTTTGGCACTAAAGAGAGGTATGATGGTGGAGTACAAAAAAAAGGAGTGATGCTCGATGCTAAATTATAAGAGAAAATAACTATTTTTACCCCGCTTTAATAACGGAATAAGTTTTTCCAATTTCTCGAGTCATATCTAAGAGTCATGATCAATTTAGCAAACAGAATATTCTCCAGTTTAAACGGAGTTTGAATGCATTTTATTTACTTATTGTATGGTTTAGTTAATTATGGACTAAGTTGTTTTGGTTATATTGTAGGAAAACGAAGGAGAGGATTGCTTGCCACACGAAGCACAGGGAAATCTTTATGAATATATGGCAGTAGTTACGTGATTTAGAGAGAAGGATGCGCGCACTAACTCTCAAACAAGCTAAAGCTTGCCGAGGGGGAAAGAAGAAACTTACCATATGCGAAGAAGGAATCACAGCATATGGAATGATTAAAGTTTAATTAAAGAAAGCAGCAGACTTAAAGAACCTACCTTATGGAGCAGAGTATAGAGGCTTGCACACACACTATCTTTTTCTTACTTCTTTTAATTATTATTTTAGTGTGTTGTGCAAGTAGTGATGAAGAGTGACTGACAAGGTTTTATATTCTTTTTATTGAGTACACTAATTAGAGAGTATATTTTCTGACTTGAGTGTTAGTTTATATTTAAACATTCATGGTGTTTGGGACGAACTCCATTGTACATCGCGAGGAATTCGTGTTGTAAAATTTCACGAAAAGTGGCTCAAAAAAGTAGTTGAGTGAAGGAATTACTTCGTAGAAATCTTAGTTGTAATAGGCCAAACATTTGCTTGAATGAAAGATTTCTGAAGGATCAATTTTTGGTTTGAACTGCTACCGCATTTATGTGGACGTTCATAGATTACTTGTTAAGTGTAGTTAGAACTATCCCAAAATTTCACTTGGCACCAGAACGAGTTTTTGTTACAATATATGAAGATCTTGTGGACCTATGCACGAGAAACCATGAATCATGATGGCGGATCTATGTGAAGACCACCGCAACTGGATGGCTCGAACTACTCTTACTGGAAATCGATGATGACAATCTTTCTGCGTTCACTTGGTAGAGGTAAATGGGAATAGAGAATGGGTGGACACATCCACTCACGAGGAAAGCACTAGACTGCAGTACTGAGACTCACAATCAAATTGAAGAAGTCCTAAAACCAAGGGATGTCTAGATCAGGGATCTAAAAAATTGCAAGAAGATGCAAATTTTCGAGCTTTGTACGTAATTCTTATGGTCGTTTTTTTCTAAACACGACATATGATGATAGATATATGCAGGACAACCGAAGATGTATGGCGTATTCTAGAACGTCAGTTCGAAGGATCTAAATATGTAAAATCTTCCAAACTGCAGCGTGTGGCGTTGACCTTTTAATGACATCAAGATGAAGAAGGATAAAACCATTGGCTCGTATTACATTAGATTTTGTGATCTTGTAAATCAGAGTGCAATGCTGAGAGAAGAAATCTCTGAAGCATGATGAGTTCAAAAGATTATGAGGACACTTCCAGCACGATTTTGTGAGAAGATCACGACCCTTGAAAGATTTCAAAGAGTCAAACCACTTGATCTTGATGATATTCTTGGTGATATTCTTGCTGATCTCAGAACGAGAAGTTCATCACGGGTAGCAATGTCGACCCTGACATGCTTCTCCACTTGTCCGACAACCTCTTCGGCCTTTCTCTTTCCTGGTTGACCTTCTTTGATGGTAACTTGGTAGCGTGACTTAGCCATCTTTTGATTGCCCAAAACTTCCCCTACTCCACTCTCTACAGGGAACTTCAGCTTCATGCAATAGGTGAAGACTGCTGCCCTGAAGGCATTTAAGCTAGGTCGACCCAGTATAATGTTGTACGCTGATCTGATCTCAACGACAAGAAATTTGATCATCTTCACCTGCCTAAGAGGTGCTTCCCCAAGCGCCACCAAGAGGACAACTTTGCCAAGGGAAACGACCTCAGAACCACTAAAACCGTATAAGGCCATATGTGCCGATTGTAGGGGTTGATCCAACTTCATCTTGTCGAGGTAGTGCTTGAAGAGTATGTCTAACGACCTTCCGGTGTCCACAAACGCGCTCCACGTCATAGTTCGCTATCTCCGATATTATCATCAACGCATCGTTGTGAGGTGCTACGACAATCCTACGGTCCGCAGGGCCAAAGTTAATGAGGGGTGTTTCTTTCGCCAATTGGATCTCCTCTTCAATCTGCTCTTCTAACACCCTTGCGTGCCTCCGCCTTGCTTGATTCGATTCTCCATCCGAAAGGCCTCCGGAGATCATATAAATCACCCCTTTCTACCCCTGATTTTTATCGGGTTCTTCGCGATCCTCTCACGTCCTTTTATTTTCTTCCTCCGACCTTCTAGGTCTTTATCCTTCAGCATAAATTCTCTCAAGTGTCCAACTCGTATTAGTCTTTCTACCTCGTCCCTCAGCTCCTTCCAGGCATCGTTTGTATGAACATACTCCCTATGATAACGACAATAGACCTCTGGTCGCCCTATGGGCACTCTATTTCTCTTTGACAGGGGTCGGGGTCCATCTAGCATCCCCTGGCTGCCTTTTTTCTCTAATACCTTGAACATCTGCCCTTGTAGCACTATCAGAGGTGTATAATGGTCAAACCTCTAGCCCGGTTTCTATCTTCTTTCTTCTACCCGCTTTCCCTCTCGACCACCTTTCCTATCATCGATTCGGGGAGGCGGGAGGGGTCGTGACTCCTACTTCATTTTCCTCCTGGTGTATTGCACGAGGAAATCTTATTGCGCTTCCTCCATGTTCATGTATTTGCTCTTCTCTCTAGCAGTTAATCATAGCTTCGAGTCAGCCTTTTGGACATAGAGTCTCAAAAAGGCCCGGTCGTAGTCCTCGGGTCAATCCACCGACTTTAATCTCCTTAGTGGCGGATGGCACTTGGACGCATTTGCGATTGTACTGTGCCATATAGGCTCATAGTAATTTTTACTCCTTCTATTGCATATTTACCAGGGATAAGTATATCTTTTCATGTTTCCTCACACTCGAGAACTAGTTGGTGAACAACGAGCTGAAACCTCAAAAATCTTTGACGACGCCTGAGGCTGGCTGATGGACCCAATCTAGGGCAGCACCATTCAACGTGGTTAGAAAGGCTCAACAACACACTGGGTCCCTATACTTGTGAAACACTGTCATATTTTCGAAGCTTGTAAGATGCCGAGCAGGATCCATAGAGCTGTCGTATGACATGGTAAGTTCTCAAAACCCTTGCGGCCAGGGGCGTAGCCAGCAAAAAAAATACCCTGGGCTAATCGGTTATAGTAATAATTTAATTAATGTGATAAAATTTATAAAGGAAAATAGAAAATAAGTTTTTTTTTTTAACAAGTGCATCTAAAATGCTTCATGTTCATTCCAAAATGCAGCAGCGTTAAAACTCTTGAGGGAGAGCTTTGCCGCCCTTGTGGTCCTACCCGGCTTGATTTCGGATTAGTCGGTTCCCCTGTGGATCCGGAAACCGGAAGGTCCCTGTACCAAAAAAAATGCTTCATGTTCATTCCAACTATTCAAAAACGTAAAAAAATATGTTACCTATTTAAGTTGCGCCCTCCGATTCTTCATACTATAAAACTCGTCAATTATTGAATCTGTGTCGATCTTCGAAGTAAACTCTCTTTCGACGTAGACAATCATAGAATCCGCCAAGAAGTCTTCTTCCATCTTATTTCGAAGAGGAGTTTTGAGAAGTTTCATAGCTGAAAATGATCGTTCGGTTGTTGCAGTAGAAACGGGAAGCGTCAAAATGAGGCGAATCAATCTGTCAATTAAGTGATAATGTCTTGCCTTTTCCGTCTCTACTAACCGCCGACATAAATCAGAAATGGTAGAAATATTTTGGAACCTCTCATTCTGGACAACATCAAACTTATAATGCTCTAACTGAGTCCTCAAATAATCTAAAATCATTCGGATAGAATTTCTCGGCAAGAATATAAATATCATCGAAGTTGAACAACTTAAAGTTATCTCGAGGCTCCAATGCAGAGCTAAGCCGGAGAAGTTGTACAGCCCCATCATTAAATCTGCTCTATTTGAAGTTCAAACTTAAGAGTATTCAAAAATTATTTCTTGCTCTATTGGTGAGAATTGAACTATCCCCTACAAAATCAAATTAATAATGAAATCTACTCAAGTTAACTATCTATTTATTATCTATTTACTGATAAAGTAAAAGAAACAAACAAAAATAAAATCTTTCAGAAATCACAATTGCTTGCTTGTTCACTTTTAATCTAGCATATTTTCAAAATCCAATCCACTCTCTCAAATAAAAATGATTTCCGTCTTCTCCCCTTTGTCATGGCAAAACACATAATAAATTATATTTTACGAACTATTTTTGTGTAAGATATTAACAAGATAGTGATAATGAAAAGATTTATATTACTAATATAGTGGGGACAAGTGGACAACAAACCTATTGATGTGTCATTATCTGAGTATTGTTGTATTTGCTTTGTCCAGCTTGCAAATCATTTGTTTTCTTTCCTTGCTATTCGATAATACGGAACAAAGAAAATGAAATAAAAAGCACAAAAAATATGTTCCAAAAGGACATTCTCTGTTTCCTTTTCATCTTCGTCACAAGTTAAATGTGTTATTTATTTTGATCCCAAGCAAACCCTAATTAATTATATCAAGAGATGAAAACTTTTATAAACAATAAAAAAAAATTAGGCAAACCTAAGAGAGAAAGAGAAGACTACCGAAAGTTGCTTGGGCGGATGTCGAACGAGCGGGTTGGACGGAAGACTAACGGGGTGAGAAAGGGCTTCTCGCGGCTCAAATTAAGGGGAAAAAAATTTTAGTTTCTCCGTTCGATCTTCTATTTGGGGCAAGTTATCGGTGTCCGGCGGCCGGCGGACTCCTGACGAGTAGACGGACGGAAGACGGCGAGCCCAGGAAGAACGAAAAGTTGCTTGGCTGCCCAAGAAGTTGCTTCTGCTTTCAGAGGAAGAATGTGTTCATTGATTTTGGTGAGGAGTTTTAATTTTATTTGTGACATATTTGTACTTGGACTGATATTGGAATGAATTAACTGGGCTAATTGCATTATATGGGCTAACTATTTTTTTTTTTCCTTAAAGTGACCTGGGCTGGAGCCCACCCCAGCCTTTGGGGTGGCTCCGCCCCTGCTTGCGGCAGGTCCACGCCCAATACTTGATGGGACCTCGACGCCTTTCGACCTTCTCCTGGAGCTCTGCAACTGCTCCGCTATGCATTCTAGGATCAGATCTCTTGCATGTTGTGATGGGACTACTGAAGAGTGGACCCAGTTTTCTGGCTCATGCTCGTGCCTCTCTATGTATTGTTGTCTCATGGGTCGAGCTGACACCCCTCACGCCTCGGGTCAAGACATCACCTCTCGCGCCTCGGTTTGAGCTTCTAGGCCCTGCGTCTCGAGTCGAGTGACTGATTCCCGGACTGGAGGTGATATCGACGATATTCTAGCCTCTACCACTTTCGCTATCATCCTCTCTAATGCGCTAGGCGTAACTTGCATGGGCTGCTCTGGGATGAAAAGCTGATCATCCGCGTCGGTTCCCTCCATCGTCCCTTCCTGGAGTTGCAGCTCTCCTTTGCACGCCCCATGGCGTGGGAGACTCGTGCCCCGTTGTTGGTGTTTCGAGTGTACCTGCTTACACCATGCAATCTGTTGCTGCTTTCGATGGCTCTGATGGCCGGCAGGTAATAGGGGTTGGGGTCGTCGGCGGGTCCTTACACGATACCCACCCCTGCAGAGGCCCCGCTCCTACATGAGCTTGTGTAACCAAGAGATGTCTTCATCCCCTTGCTCACGCTCTCTTTCCTCTACCATCTTCTCCAGTCCGTGTTCTTTTACTTGCTTTTCAGTTGTTATGTATGAGATACCATCGAATCAACGCCGGTTAAGCTAGGGTTCCCACAAACGGCGCCAATTTGATATGGTCCGAAATAGGTTGCTACGGTCTTCCGAAAGGTCTTTTCCAGTTTGAGCGTAGATTTTTTTGGTTCGATTTGGTCCAAGTCTGTAAGCTCGCTAGTACCTGAAAAAGCGTCGGAATACTTCAGAGCAAGACCCTCAAACGTCCAAGTCAATATCTTGGAATAGAGAAATAACTTGCAATAAATGTAACAATGATAATAATAAATGAATCTTACTTTACACTGTGAATTTACCTTTTATATAGTGTTTCAATTGTACGGTATTCCTCTCGGGACTATAAGTCCCCGAAGAGCATTGACCTAAGGGTCAATGCTCGACCCTTGGGCCGATAGTCGACTCTCTAAGCTGGTCGACCCACGAACTAGTCGGTGTTAGGGTCGATGCTTGAACCATTTAGTCGATCGACCCTCTGGGCCAGTCAACCCTCAGGTCTTCTTTGCCTCGAGTCTACCCTAGATTTTATTCTATTTTGGTCTTAAGGGTCTTTATCCGGTTAAGTTAAGTCGATACTAATATCCTTATTAGATAGTGAACAACTTGTGAAACTTGATGCTAAATCTGATATTAGGTTCTTTCTAGGATATTCTAATATATTTGAGCATACAAGGTGTATAACACAAGTACTCTCACTGTTATGGAACCCATGAATGTTACATTTGATGAAATAACTCCCAATGTTAGTTCATCTGTTTTTAATCCATCTGATGATGTTATGCAATTGCAATTTTTAATCTGTCTAAATCAGATTTTTAAAACTAAATGAGAATCTCTCATATTTCTTGCTACACCTCTTTAGTAGAGCCAAGAATGCAAAAAAAGCCTTGAAGGATGAGTGATGGATTCAAATAATGCAAAAAGAACTTGAGTTGTTCAATAGTAATGATATCTGGGAGTTGGTGCCTGAACCTACATATGATAATATTATCATGACAAAGTGGATATTAAAAAATATGACGGATGAATTTGGAAATGTGACCAGAAACAAGGCTAAACTGGTAGCTCAGGGGTACATTCAGACACATGAGTAGACTTTGATGAGACCTTCACTCCTGCAGCTAGACTTGTGTTAGTTCGCATTTTTTTGTCAATTGTGTGTCTAATGAAATTTATTTTGTATAAGATGGACGTTATGTCAGCCTTTTCTAACGGAGTTCTCAATGAGGAGGCATACGTGAAGTAACCTGAAGGGTTATATGATCCAAATAATCAAAATCTCATGTACAAACTCAAGAAGGCCCTGTACGGACTTAAACAAGCCCCAAGATCTTTGGTACGAGAGACTGAAAATGCACATTCTTGAGAAGGACTTCACTAAAGGGGGAGCTGATCAGGCTTTTTTTTTTGCACTATAAACAAATGAGGACCTACTGGTTGTGAGAATCTATGTTAATAACATATTTTTGGGTCAACATCCAAGAAGCTTGTCAATCTGTTTGTGAAGCTCATTTCTTCTGAATTTGAAATGAGCCTGGTAGGTGAACTTGCATACTTTCACAGACTATAGGTAAAACAAAGTAAGGATGGTATTTTTCTCCATCAGAGTAAAAATGCTAAAAATCTTTTAAGATGTTTGGTCTTGAAAATACTAAACATCCTCAGACTCCTATGGCCACTCACATGAAGTTGTCTAAGGATGATGAAGGTATATATGTTGATCAAAATCTATATCGTACCATGATAGAAAATCTTGTTTATGTAAATGCAAGTAGGTTGAATATATATTTCAGTGTTGGTCTCTGTGCTAGATATCAGTGCGATACCAAGGAGTCTCACTTAAAAGTCGCAAAGCATATTATCAAGGATGTTGGCGGTACATCGGACTTTGGGATTTTTTACTCTGCTGACACTAGTTTGAGTTTGGCAGGTTATTGCAACGCTGATTGGGCAAGGAACTTAGATGATCGAAAAAGCACCTCCGGAGGATGCATGTATGTTGGTACAAATCATGTTTCTTGGTTTTGAAAAAAAGCAAAATTGCATCCGCATTCGACTGCAGAAGCCAAGTACACTGCTGCTGGCAGTTGTTGTTCTCAATTGATCTGGATGAAGCAAGTTCTTCTTAAGTATGGCTTGAAGGTACATTCTAGCAAACTTTTCTGTTATAACACCCACAACAAAAAAAAAAAAAAAACACTGCAATTCCAACGCAAAATTCCAACGGCAAAAATTTCCGTTGGAAATTCCAACGAATGTTCCAACAAACTTAATTTTATGTTGGAATAAATGTTGGATAGTTGAAGAATTCCAACGGATTTTTTCCGTTGGAATAGCTGTAGGAATTTATTTCCATAGGATTTTCCGTTGGATATTTGCTATTCCAACGGCTGTTTTTCCAACGAATTTTTATACGTAGAAATATCCGTTGGAATAGCTATTCCAATGGAAATATAAAAAATTCCAACGGAAAATTTCTGTTGGAATGTATGAGTTTTTTTTGTAGTGACCAGTGCCATTAACATATCAAAAAATCATGTCATGCATTCACGCACGAAACATATTGCCATTAGGTATCACTTCATTAGGAATTTGGTTGAAGATGAAATTATCTTGTTAGTTGATGTACCTACATAGGATCAACTTGCTGATACTTAATAAAAAAAAAAAAAAAAACATTACACTCATGATGATTCCTATATTTAAGAAAATAACTAGGAATGTGAATTATGTAGTGTGCTTGTGTGTCGCATTGTTATATCTTCTATATTAGACTTATTCCCTAGTCAGTTACTCTAGTCAGTCTTTCAGGTAAGTTCTTTGCACTAAGCACCTGAATTATTTATTTATTTTTTTTTGGGGGGGTTAGTTCATCTCAAGGTTTTAGGAATGAACTTGCACTTGGGTGTGTCATTGATGTTTAATATTTGAAGTTTTTAGACTAGATCTTTCAATTGATTACATGACCATTAAATTTTGCATGAAAGATCTGCATTCATGAAAATGAGCATGGGGCAACTATCACATGATATGTTTCATTTATGCTCAAATAATTGAAGTGTGAAAGCTACTAATAGTCATTTCATATGTCATGTAAGTTCATATGGTGTATAAGGTTGGCCGCATAATTTATTTTGGTAGAGAAAAAAATTTCAAGATTTAACTTTTTAAGGGATCAAAACACTTCAAAGTAATGAGCTTGATTTCGGCATATAATCGTTGTTAGTAAGTGAAGTAGTGTGTGGAGTTCATTGAATAAGACTAGCATACCACAAGTATTGAGGCTGATTTTCGAACTAAAATTTTGATCATTGCTAAGAGAAAATAGTGTGTGTTTGTGGCATAAAGTAGTGTGGTTGATTTTTGTTGAAAAATTACAATTATTACTAAGTGAAACATGTCACATGAATTTCATGTGCTGTAAAAGTTAGAGTTATAAGGTGATGTTCTGATTCATGTTGGTTCACTGATAATAGTGTCATGGTCATGAAGATGGTTTGGAATGAAATCATTGAATATTTGAATTGGAATTATCACTTATTTGTTAGAATATGGCAATATTGAGTTTCTTGGTATAAATATATTGCGTGCATTTTTAGGCATAATTGCATAATTATTTCTCAAAGAATTGGATTAACCTTGTTTATGCAATTTATTTTTGTTATGTGATTCTCGATTATTTTTATTCTAATGTTGGTTCCTTTGGTAAGTGTTATTCTGAATGTTACTATTGAATTGGATCTCAAATGGATAGCCGCGGGACAAAATCTGATATTAAGTGTGATCTTGTACTTGTTTTGGAGTGAACAATTTTTCCCTCATAATCCTTACCTACCCTTTTTGAATTTCAAAATTTAGATTATTGCAAACCGTACCTTCGGTTCTTATGTCAAATAGTTATCTTCCCCAAGCAATCTCTTAACCATTTCAAGAAACTTCAAATAATTCTCTCTTCTAAGCCCTAATTTTCTCTCCGTTCTATTCTTGCCTTATCTCTAAACTCCAAATTCACATCATGTCGAGTGTTAAGATTCCAGTTATGAAAAAGAAGGCAGATGCTACCAAGCCTTCTTGGCGCTCGACACATATAGGTACTTCCTCTAATACATGGACCACGACTGAAACTTTCGAAATGGCGGCAAATGTTCGCCACACTCTGAACAAACAGAAACCATCATTGTTCCTGTCTCAACCACTGCTCATAGCCCTCTCAGGAGAAGCTCCACAAAGATGGCGAGAGAAATGAGGTGGATGATGATGGAGGTCCATTCAGTTGGAGTATACTGTAGAAGATCGACTTTGTGATTACTCCTAACTCTATTTTGAATGAGATGTGTGTTTTTAGTCAACTTGATGTTTGTAGTTTATTTATTTATGCGAACATGGTTCCTTTATTTTACATTGTAGATAATGTGGTTTGATGCGTCGAACAGAAAGATCACATTATTCGTGCCTTGTAAAATAAAAATAGTTGTTCACGGTTTAGACATAAATGAACTAATTGTTGTGAAATGTTGTAGTGTGAATTTTAGTTAGTTGATCTTTGACTAGTGAATTACACTAGTACATCTTGCATGTATTGAACGAACCTACAGGAGGATAAAATTATCTTGTACTGACCAGGTAATAATTTATTTTTAATAATAAATCAATCTACATCCTTAATGACAAATTATGTGTTCTCGTGTTTGTTGGACATCCAACCATATGTAGACCAAAATATGTGTAAAAGAAATCAATTGAAAAAATCTTATTGAAACTACCACAATATTACAATAGAATTGATTCCCAACATTAGTAACAAACCCATCCAGATCATTTTTTAACGAACCATATTCCAAAAATTATCTATTCAAGAAGTTAAAAAATGTTCTTTGATTTTATTAGTAATTGCACCTTACCATATTTTCAAAACTTCATATTGTGGTTCACAATATCATAACAAATGTCATATAAATTATTTGAATAAAAAGAAAAATTTAAGATTTTTATAATATAAATTGGTACAATTTATAAGATAAAATAAAATCATATTTACGTAATTAAAAATTGATTATTTTTAACTGCAAAATATTAAATATTACATTATTTTTTAATTAAGTGTTAGTTATAATATTTGGTATAAGTTTTGAACTTTAGCATAACTTATTCAGAAATTGACATAATATATTGTAATAAATATGGTTAAGAAGAGAGAGAGAGATAGATAAAGAAAGAGAGAGAGAGAGAGAGAGAGAGAGAGAGAGAGAGAGAGAGAGAGAGAGAGAGAGAGAGAGAGAGAGAGAGATTATGTGAGTAATATCTCCCTATATATAATTCTTGATTGTGTTGAGCCTAAGTAACAGACTTGCATGTTTCAGGATCTTAAATGTCAAAAGAAATGCTTTATTATTGGGCTCCCATAGATTTAATTTAATTCCAATCCAAAAATATTTAGGTTCGGATTGTCATAAATATGTTAATTTATTTATGATCATTTTTTATGTATTAATTGTATTTTAATATCATTTCCTATTATAACTATTGCATTGTAAATGTATTTTAAAAGTTGATAACTTTTGTATTTTTTCTCGGTTTTACATATATAATATATCAAATTAATTATCTTTTGATGAACTTCGATTTGACTTCCATATTGTATATATAGAATAAATAAATTATATTTATCTATATAATAATAATAAAAAATATTAATTTAAATTACTTAGAAAACAAAATTATTTCTCAATTAATATATTTATGTTTAATGTAGTTATATGTTATAAGTTAGAAAAATTATTATAATACAATACAAGTAAGTCGCATTAATTTTCAACTACTTTTTCTCATTAATTTTAAATTTTAAGAAAAAAAATTAGCAACCACTCGTGTGATACACGGGCGTTGTACTAGTGTATTTATAATTTTGAATATGTTCAATTTTCACTTTCTTAACTATAAACAGAAACTCTAAAATAACAACTATTTATAACGACTGAAATGAACATATAGATCATATATTAAATTATTACATATCATAACATAAAAGAATAAAATTAATATTAATACACAAAACTATTTTTATAGTAATCAATATTTTATTGCTTTGACAAATGAATGTAATAATTATTGTCCCGTGCATCGCACACAAACTAAGTGCTAGTAATTAAGAATGACAACTCTCACAATATCTATTATTATTTCTAGATCTGGATTATTTGGTTTATTTAAAAACTAATGCCACTTCAAGATTAGTTTCTTTTTTTTTTTTT
>CACSLK010027773.1:10250312-10268547 GCA_902706635.1 Striga hermonthica
CATGTCTTATATTTTGAGTACACTGTTATTAGCTTTTTGCACATGTATTTGGAAAAACAGAGTTTGAATCGAGTAAATCATGTTAGAATGACTTGTGGCGGGCTTTGTTTTGTATGGATTCATTTTGTGGGGACCGTGTTTTCGAATTTGAGTTTAATTTTGTGGACAACCGGAGGAAGAAGAGAATTTCATTTTGCATGATCATTAATATTGGACCTTCCGATCTTTCTTCTCGAGCTATTTGTCGTTTTGTTTACTTGAGGACAAGCAAAGAGTTAAGTGGGGTGGAGTTGGTTGATTTTTTTTTTGTCGTGTTTTTTGTGTATTTTTTGTGCTTTAGTTGAGTCTTTTTAGGGTTGATCTGTGTCGTTTTTTGTGTATTTTCGCTTTCGTTGTTTGATTTTGTGGTTCGGCGTAATTTTCTTATCTTTTTGGAGTTATTTAGGTCCATTGTAAGGAGTCTGAGAAACCGAGCCGTCCGAGCCGTCCCGGGAAATTTCTGAGTCCTTAACCGCCCACCGGTCGCACCAAGCACTCGCTGGCCACAGACAGTCCGTGAGCCCGCGAGAGGACCGCAGTACTCGCCAGCCAGCTGACTCGCGACCGCACGAGACACTTGCAATACGCGTGTCACTCGCCAGTCAACTTCTGTTCGTGGGCGCGCGAAAAGACGAGGCAACGCATAGGGCACTCACCAGCGAAAGTCGTTAAGCGTGCGTGTGAGAACAGCGCGAGAGGTTGTGCATCATGTGACACTTGCCAGCGAGAGGAGACTGGGGACCACGCGAGTACAGACCGTGACGACCATGCCACACTCGCCAGTGAGATGAGACTCGTGACCGCGCGAGTCCAGCCCGAGGCGACCATTAACACTCACTGCGAACCGGCGTTCGCGTGCCCGCAAGCGCCACCCTGCCAGTCCAACACCATGCCACATCACTGCGAAACTAGTTTTGAGACCCGACGAGTTCAAGCTTCATTAAATGTGTGTGGGGCTAATGTGTTTTTTTTAGAGTAGTATAAATACATTTGTGCCTTTGTAATTTGGCATCTAAACTCTCATTTTCACTTTTCCCCTTTGAAAATTTGTCTCTCTTTTATTTTTTGCTTTGCGTTTGGGAGATCTAAGACTTGATATTTTCCGACAACTTTTCCGACGACCTTATTTTTATTCAAAGATTTGATCTTTACGCATTATTATCGCCCGAGCATGTGATAGGAGGGTAAGTACATTGATTAGAGTTTATTACTTCGATTTTTTTTATCTTCTTGCTTATGATATTTATCAAGGTTAAGTTGGTTTATTGGCCGGAATCATGTGTTTATGCTTGGTTCTTGGACTGTGCTTTCATATTGTTGTGTGCTTGAGTGTTAGGAGTTAAATCTTTGCATATTATGTTATAAAGATCTCGATTTTGTTTCATCGTGATGATTTAGTAAAGAAAGCCTCGATTTATCTACCTAGGATCTTATGGCTAGCATATTTTCTCTTCGTTTATTTTCATTTTCATCAAGTCAAGGGGACTCCGGATAACCAAAGTTCTCATCTTTCTTCAAAAACTTGTATATTTGCTTAATTGCTTTAAATTTCTAGTTCTAATTAGTCTTAATCAACCCCCATTCATCATGCTTTGTAATTTTAGGACTTTATTTGCTATTTTTGTGCTTTTGGACAATTAATTAGTAGGTGAAGCTCCGAACATTCTTGTTTTGAGAGTCAACCTGAGTTCAGATAACTCGGTTATCAACCTATCATGCTAACATCTACAAAATAGCAGCACCGAGAACCAGCGACCACCAGCAGTCTATAACTTTCTGGCGACCCTCCGACGAGCCCAAATAGCCAGTGATCATGGTGCGGAGCCCAAGCGATGATGAGGCCTAGTCCGAAAACTTAACAGACATTGAGTTTCAGACGATCTCCAACTGCATAAATTGTTAACATCTCAGAGTTGGCAAAATACTAAACGGTACGCATGAACTTTTGCTATTAATTCCGCTGCGCTTAAGGTTTAAATCGTAGTTTGTTCGTAACTTGCACGAAATTGTCGATCCTCACACGTGCCCAACACTTCTTACACTTTCTTAGGACTCTGAGCTGAAGAGATCGTATCTTGTCCGCTGACATTCTTCGTACACGTCCCAAGGAATCTGAGTTAAGGCTAGGAATCTTTCTCCATAACGTTCTTTGTACACGTCTTTGAGCCTCCAAGCTGAAGAGTTCGGATTCATGCCCCTAACGTTCTTCTTACACATCTCCGAGCCTCTGAGTTGAAGAGCTTGAAATCCTTCCCCCTAATGTTATGAAAGATGATAAGACTTTCAAAACTACAAAACTTAAATCGAACTTGGTAAATAGAATTGTATTTTATTGATAAACGTAACAAACTCGTATGTGAGATAATATCATATGACTGGAAATAAATACTAAAGTACTAGTCGAACTCAACCGTAGTATTTCTTTAAGTGCGCCACATTCCATGGTCGAGGCAGGAGCTTCTCTGAGAATCCCTCAGCATGTAACTCCCCCAGAAAATACCCTTTTCACCATATATGGCCCTCCTCGGTTGGGTTCAAGCTTTTAGAAATTCTTAAAGGCGTCCGCTTGGCGCCACACCAGGTCTCTCACTTGAAACCTCCAAGCTCGAACCTTTTTGTCTTTGGTCGACCTCATTCTCTGCTTATATGCCTCTTTTCTGATCCTGGCCTGGTTGCAGAGCTCGTCCACTAGGTCTAGGGATTCCTTCTGCAGCTCGACACTCTCTTCTTCATGGTAGGTGGAAACCCTCTTGAACTGTGACCCACCAGCACTGAGATGACTGCCTCCATACAATATACAAAACAGAAGGACGTTTTTCCTGTTAAATCCCTTGGAGTAGTCCTCTAAGTTCACAATACCGAGTCAAGCTCATCAATCCATGCCCTCGAAGCTCTCTCCAAGCAAGCTCTGGGCTATTTAGAATCGACCTGTTGGATACCTCGGCTTGTCTGTTGCTTGTGAATGAGCCACCTATGCAAAGTGTTACCTAACCTTCATGAATCTGCACCAGGCTGCTATCTTCTAATCTTTAAATTGAGCTTCTTTTTAAATCCCCCACTACGTGAAAGGCAATGGAGAGATCATGGGGATCATCTCTTCAGCGGGTCGGTGAATTAGTGGACCGTGATGCTATCATTTTAAACATTTCTGAACGAGATCTTGTGCCATGGCCTGCATCTTTGGCCAAAAGGTGCTCAAATCTTAGTACTTTCCTTACTAGTGCCCTTGACTTCATATGGTCCTCGCAACAACCCTCATTAACCTCTCTAAGAACACAGTCTCCATCTTGGTCAGACACGCAACGCACATGTTGTCCCACGTGCGACCTCTTGCTAGTACCCCGTCTTGGAGAAAAGACCTCATAGCCCTCCGCGCCACCGGATATCCTCAGATGTCTTTGCCTATAGTTGGGTTCTGAAGACACCTTACCAATGGCGACCTCCAATCATCCTGCTCATCGACCTCCATGACCTGGTCCAATGTACTTGAGCCCATTTCCAATAACGTCACTAACCAGGATTTGAAATCCACCAGTGATGCGACGACCTTCGAAAGGAGGCCAAACATACTGTTTTCCGCTCTGGGTATCTGAACTAACTCCTAAGTTGCGAATCCCTTCAGCATCGACTGAACCTCAATCATGCACCTCAGCATTCACTCATCTTCCGGCTTGGATTATTCTTTAATCTGCTCGATAACAAGGTATGAATTTGAATCGATGACCACCCGCTGAGCTCTTTCTTTCACAACGAGCTGAATTCCCTTCATGAGGGCCTCATACTCTGCTTCATTATTTGACGCTCTAAAAGAAAACTTGACGGAAAATTCGAGATGGGCCTTGTCCGGTGTTACAACCAGAATGCCTAGTCCTTCTCTCCCCACTACCGAAGAGTTATCCACGTAGAATTTCCTGACATCTCTCCTCTCGCTGGTTGGTGAGCGTTCCTTGCTCCATTGTATCTCCTAGATGTTCCTTGCTAGTAATGTCTCTTGTGGCGTGACGAGAGTGACGGTAGACTGTGAGCAGCTTATATGATGCAGAATAGTTATTATTATTACTATTAATATTATTTTAGTATTTAAATATTTAGTAGTTTTCTTGGTGATCAAGTTAAATTTAGGATTAGGGGCCATATATAAAAGAATCCCTTCAGTTTATTTTCCTTGGTTGTTTATAAATGAATATATAAATTTATATCGTAAGGTGTTCTGGAGATTGCGATTTCATTAATATTGTCCCACTCATGCGCTTCCCTACATCAGTTGGTATCAAAAGTCAGCACGATTCACGATGTTGTCGCGAAGATAAGATGCTGCAAATGACAGGCGTGTTGCTGCCACCTACAACCTGAGTTGTCGAACCGAGTGTTTTGGATGTCGACTCGAGACGATGGGTCTACAGATTGCAGATCTGTCTGCGGAGATCGGGGACATACGTCTAACTCTCCATACCAGAGTTCGGGTGACCGCGCGTCGCGACGCGGAAAATTTAAATTTATAAAAGTTCCTCGACTAACCTCTACTAACTAGTAGTAGCGGCGAGTAAGGGTCGATCCTACGAGGAGCAGGAATTAAGTCGTGACATATTTCGTATTAATCGAACTAAAACTAAGAAAGCAGTAAATGGGGGGTATTGATTGATAAAAATAAAAGTAATAAAATAAAAATAAAAATCAAATGAAATAAGAGAAGTCCAGTTTTCGGTTCAGTTATCACCCAATCTAAATCTACCGTTAATTAATTTCGACGCTTTCTTTAAATTGCTAACGAATTACCAACCCTAGCTAACAACAAGCTCTGTTAACCGAATTTTCCCTTACATAATATTTAGTCGAAATAAGCTCTTCGACCAAGCCTAACTAGCGGACAACCTAGAATAAGCTCTCTAGATTTAATACACTACCAGCATTAATTACCAGGAAAATAGATCAGTCTAAGCAATGGACACACAAGCTCGGACCATTTAACTTATGTTCACGCTACCCTAGAGATGCACGACCCCTAGTTTACTACTAACGAAACGAGACAATAACAATTACGGATTAAAGTCCCGATTCTAGCAATTAAACTATGAGTATTTAACGTAGCTGGCCAAACTAAATCAAATATCATAATTCATAAACATTAAACATAGATAACGTGAATCAACTCATCAACAAAATAAATACGACGTCTCGATTAATTAACGATAAATTCAAATCCTTAAATTCATAGACAAATTCAAGTTAGGGTTCAAACATCCCCTAAAACTGGATAAAAATCCTAGCCTAACATACTAATAGAAATAAGTACTAGATAAAAGAGAGAATAAAGATCTCCCTCGTGTGCGGGTGCGGCTTCCCTCCGCGTGTAATCTCTCCTTCACAGTCCGTGCGTTCTTCTTTCCTTCCCGCTGCTCGTGCGGTTCTTTTCTTTCTGGCTCTCTGTTGCTGCGTCTGGGCTCTTTCTTATTCTCGCCCCCCTTTTTTCATTAATACCAGGCTCTCCCAAATAAATTACTCCTCTTCCAAGTAAGTATCCAGCCACTTAAAAACTCTTCTTCCAATTGCAATTCCTATTGTGCGTAAGTTATTTTGGCCTCTTCCTTCAATTAATTGCTCCAATGAACAATCTTGGCTAATTTTTATTGTTGTAAATATCCTAAACATGAGCTGAAAACGTGGGCCCAAATCAAGTGTGTTAACAATCAACATTGGGCCTAAGCTTTGGCTTAAATTCGGGTTGATATTGGGGGCAAGATAATTGATCACGCGAACTTCCGTCCAAAGGTTCGCGTCCACAATATTCTTCAAACTACTGAAAATAACACATAAAACATCAAAACAAATAAATCCATCCAACTAATAAATAAGTCAAAAAATATAAACGTGCAAATACATTAAGTGCATAAAAATACACTATTAAATATATAAAACGTGCACATTTTTGACCTATTATCGGGACGAGCAAACGAACCGCGACTTGACCGGCCGGATCAGTCATGGGGTTATCGTGGAGGTCGTGGTGGAAGAGACACTGTCAGAGGTCAACCCCTTCAAGTTCAGACAGACGCAACAAGACGGCGATCGGTGTTGGAAGTCATCGTTCCAAGTCGAGATCCCCTAACTTTCAGTGGCCTTTGTGGACGTGCAAGGGTCTACCGAATACGAGGGTCCACCTTTGTTTGATGACTAGGGGTCAATCGAATAAATGGGTCCACCTATTTTTGATGCCAAGGGGTCTATCGATTATGAAGGTCCACCCATTTTTGATGAGGACCCACATGTGGCGTCGATGGAGGACGAGTACCAAGTGGTTGTAGAATCATCTGTGAGGCAAGAGGTTGTGCCTAGAATGAATTTTGTCAATCAATTAAAAGATGTATTTTCATGGTGTTTTATTTGTTGGAGAAAAGTGTAGGGGCAATGCCACATGCAGCCGCCCCACTTGAATAAAAAATAATAATAACTTCGAGTGGAAAAATCAAATTGAAGGAGTAAACGACATTGACTAGTGAATAGCCCAGCTAACATCAATGGATGGATATTTTGTTTCACCACAGCAAATTATTTGATTCTTTACTTTCAGATGCAGCAGAGGTTGTACTTTCTCTTCCCACGTATGGGCGGGGGGAATTCATTCTTCCTCTATGTTGTTTACGGAATCTAGTCCTCCTTCTTTTCACTCAAAAGTCGCTGGAAGGTATTGGGCTGATAAAGCCCCAACTTCCTGTTGGACGGCTTCGACGTGCTAATTGAAAGTGTTGGGGCGGTGTCACATGCAGCCGCCCACTTGAATAATATATATATATATATATATATAATAATTTTTTAATGAAAAGTTAGGCCAATTGGCCTAATTTTAGATTCCCCCATATGCTATAAATAGAGGGAGTTCGGACGGGAAAAGAGAGGAAAGAAAAAGAAAGAGAAAGGAAAGAAAAGAAAGATATATATTCATGTGTCGGATATAAAAATATCAAAAAATAAGAGAACAAGTGATATTTTTATTTGTTTATGATATTCCTTTTATTTTTAAGTGCTCAATTCTCGACTCCGTTCCAGTTCGTCGGAACTCGTAAATTTGGTGTGCTACAGATTTAGAGACGTTTGTCGTTGTATCTTTGGGGAAGTTATGGGGCGTATTCTTCTTGCGGAAAGAGTTTTACTTGCCTCGGCTAAAATCTTCCCGTATTTTAAGTTGTAATTTATTTTTTCAGTTCAATTGTAATTTTTAATTTTAGATTATTTGTAAGAACTGAAAAATACATATCAGTTCGTAGGATTTCCGTGTAATTTTACACCAGTATCCAACAACCGTAAGAGAATAATAGCAACTTACTGAACTGATGAATACAACGGAAAAGGTTCTCAACATTAGCATCCAGTCAATCATGTA
Organism: Striga hermonthica; assembly: GCA_902706635.1. NCBI lineage: Eukaryota > Viridiplantae > Streptophyta > Magnoliopsida > Lamiales > Orobanchaceae > Striga > Striga hermonthica. Next base: position 10,257,730 of record CACSLK010027773.1, read on the forward strand.
TCTGTTGTCCATGTCCCTACTGCTAAGAAGCCCGAAGAATTCAATGGGCTTGATTTTAAGAGGTGGCAGCAAAAGATGCATTTTTACCAAACCACTTTGGGTTTGGTAAAATACCTGAAGGACGACCCCCCGGTCATTGCTGAAAATGAAACCAATGCTGAACTACGCACTGCGTACGAGGCTTGGGGGCAAGGTGATTACCATTGCCGTAAATATGTCCTGAATGGTTTTAGTAACAAGTTGTATAATGTGTACAGCTCGGTTGGTTTTGCCAAAGAGCTTTGGGCTGCTTTGGAGAAGAAGTACAAGAATGAGGATGCCGGGGCGAAGAAATTCTTCGTCGGTAAATTTCTTGAGTTCAAAATGGTTGACACTAAGACTGTTGTGTCTCAAGTGCAAGTGTTCCAATTCATCTTGCACGATATCCATGCTGAAGGAATGTCTCTGAGCGTGATTCCAAGTTGCAGTTGTGATTGAAAAGCTGTCGGCGGGATGAAAAGACTTCAAGAACTACCTCAAACATAAGAGGAAGGAGTTGAGTTTAGAATATCTGGTAGTTCTTTTTCGTATTGAGGAGGACAACCGTAATTCATCTGGAAAAGCTCAGCTGATGGAGGCTCGTGCTAATTTTCTGGAGCAAGGCAACTCGAGCAAGAGAAAGCCCCTCAACAATGAGAAGCAGCCTGCCAAGGTTTGGAAGTTTACCGGAATCTGTTACAATTGTGAAATATCGAATTATATGGCTAAAGACTGCAAGAGGCCAAAGAAGACTAGGTCAAAGAAAGGGCAACCAAGTGGCCTTGTTGCTGAAGACGGCCCTGTGCCGGGTAAACTAACCGACTTTGATATGTCGGCTGTGGTGTTTGAAGCTAATTTGGTAGATAACCCAAGGGAGTGGTACATCTATATTGGTGCCACGCGTCATGTGTGTTCTGATAAGGAGGTGTTTTCTGAATACACTCTTGCTAACGATTGGAAACTTCACATGGGAAACTCCTCCACGTATGATGTGGCTGGATTAGGCACTGTGGTGCTGAAGCTAACTTTTGGAAGGAGTTGAAGCTTAAGGATGTTCTGCATGTCCCAGACATCCGCAAGAATTTGGTCTTCGGATCTCTTCTTGTTGAGCATGGATTTAGGTTGGTATTTGATGCTAAGAAGTTTGTTCTTAGTAAGTTTGGAACATTCCTTGGTCGTGGATATCTCGACAAGGGTTTGTTCAAAATGAATGTAATGGCCGTGAGCCGTGTAACCGTTGAAAATGAAAAGCCTATTTTTGTTTAAACCGTTGAGTGCTCTAATTTATGGCATATTAGATTAGGACATGTAAATCAAAATGCAATTAAACGGTTGATGAATTTAGAATTAATTCCTTATTCTAAATATGAGACAAATACAAAATGTGAAATTTGTATTGAAGCAAAAATGACTAAGTTGCGTTTTCACTCGGCGGAAAGGAGTAATGAACCATTAGATTTGATCCATACTGATGTATGTGATTTGAAAAGTGTGGAAACAAGAACGGGTAAAATGTATTTTTTTACTTTTATCGATGATTGCACAAGGTTTTGCTACTTATATTTTGCACAAGGATTTGCTACTTGTTATCGTAAATATGGTATAGATTAGATTGTATCAATTAGGTGATATGGTGAATCCCTTATATTAGGTGTTTTGATTTCTTTCCTTTCTTACATCTCCTTTGGCTTGTATATATATGTTGTAATCCTCATTGAGTAATATATCAATTCAAGCTTAATAGCATTACATGGCATCAGAGCCAAAATAAAAGTTAGAGTTTTTTCTTTTTCAATTTTCATGTCAAATTCTTTGGGGTTCAGAGTAGGCACACTTTGGGTGGGTTTCGGGTCTCACCTCCTGTACCGTTGGACTCGCCATCACCGGAACGGTCGTCCGGTGAAGTATCGCCGGCAGATTCCGTGCGTGTGAGGTACACGCGCCGTCGCTTTCTCCTGTCGTCTGTCTCACGCGCCGGCGCGTGAGGGCGCGTGTCTGGCCGGAAAATTTTCCGGCGAACGTCCGTCTGCTCGGAATTTCTCAGGCTTTCTATTAGTATTCTCAGTTTCAGGTTTCGGTGCCTCCTTGCTGTTCAGGTTGAATTTTTTTAATTTTAGCCCTTTGTTATCGATTCATTTGCTCGGCACAACCTTGTTCTTATGGCTGCAAATAAAATTGTGTCTGAAATCATCCCTATTATGAACAAAATCACCGCTGTTAAATTAAATGGTTCTAATTTTCTTGGTTGGAGTAAAACTATTATCGTCCACCTCCGTAGTATTGACAAGGATGATCACTTGGATTCGGATCCTCCCACTGATGATGTCAAAGATGATACTCGTCGGGCGTGGTTACGTGATGATGCAAAATTGCTTGTTCAAATTCGAAACTCCATCGAGCCCGATATACTCTCTTTGGTCAATAATTGTGAATTTGTCAAAGAATTGATTGATTATCTAACCTTCTTATACTCTGGACGTACCAATATCTCTCGTATTTATTCAGTTTGCAAGTCGTTTCATAGAGGAGAGCAACAGGACAAAAATTCTACGCATATGTCATGGAGTTTAACAAGGTTTATGAGGAACTAAACTCTCTCCTTCCATTAAGCGGCGATATCAAAGCAATGCAGAAGCAACAGGAACAAATTGCTGTTATGAGCTTCTTGACTGGGTTACGTCCAGAATTTGATGCCTTCAAGAATCAACTTCTCTCCGAATCAGCCATTCCTTCTCTCCAAGAGACATTTTCCCGATTTCTTCGTACTGAGGAAATGTAATCTCCCGCTCTCGGCACTCACGTCTCTCAACATAGTGCCATGGCCAGTCGTGGAGGCTCCCAAGGTAGTTTTCGTGGTGGATCTCGACGAGGCTCTCGAGGGGGCTCTCGGGGTGGTACTCGAGGAGGTCTGGCAAATCGTGGATCTCGTAATCCCGAATCTGACGACGTGGAGTGTTATTATTGTCATGAATTTGGGCACACTAAGTATTCATGTCCACAGTTAGAGAAGAAGAATCAGAAGGGCCCCTCTGCTCATGTTGCATCATCGTCTGACATGGTCACTATTTCTGCTGAGGAGTATTCTCGACTTACTGCAACAGAGAAACCTTCTTCATCCGATGCTGTCTTTGCTGACACAGGTAATTCTGGTACATGCCTCATATCTAAAGGCACCAGATGGGTCATTGATTCAGGTGCATCAGATCATATGACAGGTAACCCAAACCTTTTTTCCACCCTTGACCCCCATACACCTTCTTCTCATGTCACTATTGCTGACGGGTCTACTACTCGTGTCCTTGGTTCTGGTTCAGTTAATCTTACTCCTTCTATCTCGTTACACTCTGTACTAAGCTTGCCAAACTTTGCTTTTAACCTACTTTCTGTTAGCAAACTTACAAAATCATTAAACTGTAGCGTCTCATTCTTTCCAAACCATTTTATTGTGCAGGATCTTTCAACGAAGCAGATCCTTGGTAAAGGACGTGAATCTGATAGCCTCTATGTTTTCGACTCTCCCACATCTAAGTCACTTGTTTGCACCCCCTCCTCCTCCGCACTAGATACGCATTGTCGTCTTGGCCATCCTTCCCTCCAAAGTTTAAAAAGATTAGATCCTCAGTTTTCAAGGTTGTCATCCTTATTTTGTGAGTCTTGTCAGTTTGCTAAACATTGTCGTAGTTCTTTATCGCCTAGAATAAACACGAGGGCTGCGACCCCATTTAGGGTGGTTCATTCTGATGTATGGGGTCCTTGTTCTCTGTCATCAAAATCTGGTTTTTGATATTTTGTTACTTTTATTGATGATTTTTCTCGTGTCACTTGGATATACTTTATGAAAAGTCGTTCTGAGGTTTTTCAACATTTTTTGTCCTTTAGTGCTGAAATTAAAACTCAATTTCTTGCTACCATTCACACACTTCGAAGTGATAATGCGAAAGAGTTTTTGTCTGCACCTTTTCAATCTTATATGCTTGAAAATGGGATTTTGCATGAAACGTCATGTGTTGATACACCAGCTCAAAATGGGATTGCTGAACGTAAAAATCGGCACCTCCTCGAGGTTGCTCGAGCATTGCTCTTTCACATGCATGTTCCTAAAACTTTTTGGGTTGATGTTGTGTCCACTGCTTGTTTTTTAATCAATCGAATGCCCTCGGTTGTATTGGGTAATTCAATTCCATTTTCAGTTCTTTTCCCAGATACACCTATTTTTTCTATACCGCCTAAAAGTTTTGGGTGCACTTGTTTTTTCCGGGATACACGACCTCATACCACTAAGTTAGACCCTAAGTCTCTCAAATGTATTTTTCTTGGGTATTCCAGGGTGCAGAAAGGGTATCGGTGTTTCTCTCCTGTCCTTTGTCGGTATGTCGTGTCTAGGGATGTTAATTTTAATGAACACCTTCCATTTTTTCCTACTCGAGAGCTTCCACCTCCAGATGAAGACGACTTCTTGGTATATTTTGTTACTCTCACTAGGCCTCATTCCCCTCCGACTCATGCCCTTTGCCTGCTGCTCCGGTGGAAGACCCTGTCCCCGAACCAAATAACCCTAATGACCTTCCTGTTGCGCTTAGAAAAGGTAAAAGATCTTGTACTTACCCTATTGCTTCTGTTGTGTCTTATGGCAACCTGTCTGCTTCTTCCAGTTCTTTTATTGCCAAGCTAGACTTTATTTCTATTCCTACATCTGTTGGCACTGCTTTGGCCCATCCTGGATGGCGTGCTGCTATGATTGAGGAAATGAATGCCCTTGATCATAATGGCACATGGTCTTTAGTGGACTTACCTGTTGGCAAAAAGGCAATTGGATGTAAGTGGGTCTTTTCTGTTAAAGTTAACCCTGATGGCTCTTTGGCACGTCTTAAAGCTCGGCTTGTAGCTAAAGGTTATGCTCAGACTTATGGCACCAATTACTCTGAGACTTTCTCTCCTGTGGCTAAACTTACCTTTGTCCAGTTGCTCATCTCTCTTGCTGCCTCTTCTGATTGGCCTCTGCACCAACTTGACATTAAGAATGCGTTTCTCCATGGCTTTCTTCAGGAAGAGGTTTATATGGAGCAACCACCTGGTTTTGTTGCTCAGGGGGAGTATGGGAAGGTATGTCGTCTTCATAAGTCTTTATATGGGTTAAAGCAAAGTCCCCGAGCTTGGTTCGACAGATTTAGCCAGATTGTTTTGAAATATGGGTTGGTGAGATGTAAATCCGATCACTCGGTATTCTATAGGCAATCAAGTCTTGGGATCATTTTATCGGTTGTGTATGTCGATGATATTGTTATTACAGGGAATGATGATGATGGAATTTCAAACCTAAAATCATTCCTCCATGAGAATTTCCAAACAAAGGATTTGGGACACTTGAAATACTTTCTGGGAGTAGAGATAATGAGAAGTAAGAGAGGGATTTTCCTTTGTCAGAGGAAGTATGTGCTAGATCTTCTTAAAAAAACTGGAAAAGTTGGGGCAAAACCATGCAGCACTCCGATGACACCAAACATGCAGTTAGGAAAGGATGATGGTGAGCCATTTCATGATCCAGAACGATATCGAAGACTTGTAGGAAAGCTAAACTATCTCACCGTAACACGCCCTGAAATATCCTTTGCAGTTGGTGTAGCAAGTCGATTTATGTCTTCTCCGACCGTTAGTCATTGGACACTTGTTGAACAAATTTTGTGCTACTTGAAGGGGGCTCCTGGACGGGGATTGTTCTATGGGCGACAAAGTTATCAAAAGGCTGGGGCAGTAGAAGCATATTGTGATGCCGACTATGCAGGTTGCAAAGATGATAGAAGATCGACTTCTGGATATTGTATATTTGTGGGAGGCAATCTAGTTTCGTGGAGAAGCAAAAAGCAAAATGTTGTGTCTCGTTCAGTTGCCGAAGCTGAGTAAAGGTCGATGGCTGATTCAGTATGTTAGGTTGTATGGATACATCAGTTACTTAAGGAGCTTGGATTAGAATTTGCTCTCCCAGCAACACTTTGGTGTGACAACCAAGCAGCAAGCCACATTGCATCAAATCCTGTATTTCATGAACGAACCAAACACATCGAGATAGATTGCCACTTTGTTCGTGATAAGGTCGAAGAAGGTTTCGTCACTACAAGATATATCAAGTCTGAGGATCAATTAAAGGACATATTTACAAAAGCAGTGAATGGTGTAAGAATGAAAAACATTTGTAACAAGCTGGGCATAATCGATATATATGCTCCAGCTTGAGGGGGAGTGTTATCGTAAATATGGTATAGATTAGATTGTATCAATTAGGTGATATGGTGAATCCCTTAGATTAGGTGTTTTGATTTCTTTCCTTTCTTACATCTCATTTGGCTTGTATATATATGTTGTAATCCTCATTGAGTAATATATTAATTCAAGCTTAATAGCATTACACTACTTATTTTTGTTAAGAAGCAAAGAAGAGGCTGTGGAAGTGTTTAAAATCTATAAGACTGAAGTTGAAAATCAACTCGGCAAAAGGATTAAAATAATCCAAAGTGATAGGGGTAGGGAGTATGTAGCTCTTTTTGAACAAATAAGTTCTGAATATGACATAATTCATCAAACGACGACCCCTTATTCTCCACAGTCGAACGGTGTTGCTGAACACAAGCACCGTACATTAAAAGAAATGATGAATGCCACATGCAGCCGCCCCACTTGAATAAAAGAATAATAATAATTGAAAGTGTTGGGGCGGTGCCACATGTAGCCGCCCCACTTGAATAAACCATATATATATAATAATAATTTTTTAATGAAAAGTTAGGCCAATTGTCCTAATTTCATATTCCCCATATGCTATAAACTGAGGGAGTTCGGACGGGAGAAACACAAAGAAGAAGAGAAAAAAAGAGAAAAGAAAAAGAAAGAGAAAGGAAAGAAAAGAAAAATATATGTCCAAATATCTGATATAAAAATATCAAAAGAGAAAAAACAAGTGATATTTTTATTTGTTTTATGATATTCCTTTTATTTTTAAGTGCTCAATTCTCGACTCCGTTCCAGTTCGTCGGAACTCGTAAATCTGGTATGCTACAGATAGCACTGTCAAACGGGCCGGTGGCCCGCGGGCTGCCCGTCCGCCCGATTAAACGGACAGGCTTGGGCCTTTGCTTGGCCAGCCCGTTCAATCGCGGGCCTATTTGGCCTGCCCCGTTGGGCCCGCGGGCTGGGGCGGGCTGGCCCTTTTTTTTATTTTATATTATTTAAATTTAGTATTTTTTATTTTACTTCTAATTTCTAACTTGCACATGAAACATTTTTTTTTTACATAATAAAAATATTAATAAATTAAATAATATTTTATGTCAATTAAGTCGTTCCTGCGCGTGAATATCCTATAACTATTGATAAAAAAAATAAAAAAAAAACTAGATGACAAATATTTAACATCATTACACATGAAACCTTACTAGTTTATTAATATACTAGTAAATATAAGAATAAACAAACCAAAAAATATATAAGAGTGCGAATACCATAAAAAAATAAATAAATAAAACCCGCGGGCGGACCAATTTGGCCCGCGGGCTAATGCGGGCGGGCCACGGGCTATGGATTTCTCAGCCCGTAGAAATGCGGGCCATTTTGGTTCGCCCCGTTTGAACCGCGGGCCAGCGTGTGCCGGAGCGGGCCGGGCCGGACCGGCCCGTTTGACAGTGCTAGCTACAGATTTAGAGACGTTTGTCGTTGTATCTTTGAGGAAGTTACGCCTAAACCGTTAGCTGCCACACGGGGCGTATTCTTCTTGCGGAAAGAGTTTTACTCGCCTCGGCTAAATCTTTCCATATTTTAAGTTGTAATTTATTTTTTCAGTTCAATTGTAGTTTTCTATTTTTAGATTATTTGTAAGAACTGAAAAATAATATCAATTAGTAGGATTTTCGTGTAATTTTACACCAATATCCAACATTACTCAACAAGTAGATGTGTCTCATAACTCGCATCGTGTACCCAAAAAGGATAAAGTGCAATGAACTATTTACTTTGGGTCATTGAGTATGTGGGAATTTTTTGGGAGCTTGACGTGTTGTTGTCATAGATTTTTTACTTGTGAGTATACCAAGTTCACGACCTGTCAAATTGGCCCGGTCGAGATCGCAGCGCAGTTGAAGATGAGATTTCTTCGGATTCTTGGGCAAATCCTTTTCGACATGAGAAAAATGATACAGAATAGTTATTATTACTATTATTATTATTATTATTATTATTATTATTATTAGTATTTAAATATTTTTGGTACAGGGACCTTCCGGTTTCCGGATCCACAGGGGAACCGATCAACCCCCCCAATCAAAAAAAATCCTCCAGTTGCGATGCCGAGGTTGGCAGCTGTTAGGAGATCGTTAGTTCTAATCCGGAATCGAGCCGGGTAGGACCACAAGGGCGGCAAAGCTCTCCCTCAAGAGTTTTAACACTGCTGCATTCCCAGGGCTCAAACACGAGACCACTGGTTATGTTGGAAGAGACCCAAGCCATCTCATCCAAGCGCTCTTGGGTTTAGTATTTAAATATTAAGTAGCTTTCTTGGTGATCAAGTTTGATATAAGATTAGGGGTCTTATATAAAGGAATCCCACTAGTTTATTTATCCTTGGTTGTTAATGAATTAAAATATGAATTTATATCGTAAGGTGCTCTAGAAATTGCGGTCTCATTAATATTATCACACTCGTACGCTTCCCTATATCAGTAGAGGAGGGACAATCCCAAACGCTCTTCTTGTCCATGCCTCATCCAATTCTATTGTCAGGTTCTTCTTGTAATTATCGTCTGTCATGATCTTCAAATTTCTTTTTATTTTTTGTGAGAAAAACCCGATCAACCTTTTATAGCTGGTAAAAGACAGGAGTTCTTTCCACAAACGGTGCCAATTTGATACCCAAATTTTCTTGAACCGGTTTAACCGCGAAACGCGAACCTTCACCATCTCGCATCCCCGATGACCAGCAATACATTGGGAGGGGTCCTGGCAAAAAAGTCTCCGACGCTCAAATCAGTGTATGTCCGTGATAAAAACCAAAAGTATGTATGTATGTCTTTGTGCGGGTATGTGTGTTGTGCAAAGTAAAAAACATGTATACCCTTATATACTAAGGGAAACTTGGTGATTAAGAGCCTCAGTTTGAAAGTAATTATCCCGTATCCACTTTCCTGACTAACAAGATCTTTTGAACCTGAGAGTCCTTGTCAATATGTACTTTCCATCCATGAAGGATTCTTGCCCCTCCTGTTGCGCGACTCCTAGGTTTTCGAGGTCATCAACCCGACCTCTTCACCCACCTGCCACTAGCCTTACCCAGGTCGTAACAACGACTTGACCCCAACCGGCCTACAGGTCATGAGGTCTCTCATTAAGCCTAACTCTTTAGGTCTTCCGACCTCCAAACTACCTGGATCTCTAATGTCCGAGCTTCCTTGACTTGCCGACCTCGAGCTACGTGGAGCTCGTCATAAGATATAAGTACTGAAACGGATTCTCTTTAATCTTCTCTAGCCGAGCTAACCGAGCTATTCATAGATGCCATATCAAGTACTATATATCATATCCGTGATATAACTTAATTAATACATTAATTGCAGATCATAATATGTAACATCTTAATACATTAATTGCAGATCATAATAATATTTAACAATTCATTTGATTTTGAATGTAAAACGTATACCTTTTTCGTGAATCCCCAAACATTTCATGAAATATCTGAAATATGATGAAGAATATCTTAGTTAAATTGTATATATCCAATTAAAATAAAAAAAATAATAATGTATTTCAAATAAAAATGAAACTTTTGCGGCTTTTGCTGATAAAGACTGAGGTGGTGTTGATTAAAACACCCAAAGGTAATTAAAATTACTGCAAGCTATAATGACACAAAGAATATGATTAACTTTGTGGCCAAGTAAGTCAAAAGATCATTTTAGCAACCAATTTGCAAGCAATTTGATGGCAACAAGTTGGGCTTGGTTTGAAATTATCCTTTCAAGCCATTAGTCCTTTTTCTCTAATTACATACTATATTATATTATGCAGGAAAATTCTGAGGTCCCGTTACAGAATCATTCTGTCGGAATTTGTAGCCGTTAGATCATCATGTAACCATCAAGTAATTAACCGTCGGGATTAATTGATCTAACGGTTACAAACCCCTACGGAATAGTTCTGTAACGAGGCCGTAACATTTCTTTCTAATTATCTAAATGCATTATACACTTATAATTATCTTGCTAATTAATGGCGTGAGATAGATAGATATATAGGCGCGTGGCTTATTATTATAGGTATAATTAAGCAGAATTATTGGCCATATTTTATGAGTTATAAAACAAGATACAATCAACCCAGTCAGATCAGATGGAATACTTTTTCCAGTCTTTGATGACCCAAGCAAGCAAATATAATTAATTAATTAATTAATTAAATATTTAATTAATTAAGCAAATATAATATAAAAAAAAAATAAAATAAAATATGACAGAGGGATTCATTATATATAAACCCCCCTCCGAGTACACATTAGTATATAAACAGTGTGAATCACACCAAATCTACACACAATCCGGTCCAGCGATGCAATAATTTACTGGTCTTTCTTACACTTGCAAAATTAAAAAAAAAAAAAAAGCCTTAAAATAGGCAGATATATCATCATCCATAACATTTCTCTCCTACTTCAAACCCCATACAACTTTTCACTTCATTTTTATTTTTTTTTTCTCGTCGAGATAATTTCGTATTTACACAGAGAGAGGGAGTGTGAGGGAGAGTGTAGAGAGTGTTTGT